>VXBQ01011816.1:273118-290570 GCA_013400175.1 Phainopepla nitens | reverse complement strand
TTTTTTTTTTTTTTTTTTAGGCAGAAACAGGTTTGCTTCCATTCTTTGGCGGCATGAGGTAGGAGCCACTGACTTGTCAAGCACAGCCTGACTTTGTACCAAAGCTTAAGTGAAGATACCTTGCATGTTCCCTCTTTCATATCACTCTAGGGAAGTCATGCTTATGCTGGTCTAAATCAGATAAAATTGAGATAAAATCCTAAACACAAATTCTAGAGAGAAATCAAATGTTCTCTAGCACTCACAATTACTCAGTTGCAATAGGTAACCCTTCTACAGTTGAAATCTTTCACTTCTTTCCTGTATTAGTCACTGAATTTGTAAAGAAAGCAAGTGCTTTGGAGGTTGAAATGGTTTTAGTGGATGAAATCAGGACAAATTAAGGATGCAGGGTAAATGCTGAGGAAAGCAGAATCCAAAATGTGCAGGAATAGTGCAGTCACAGCTATGTAGTATTGACATTTCTATCAAACCTCAGTTTGGGAGTTTGGGTTGGTGTAGGACCAGTGCTTGGGCAGCAGCCAGGATTTGCAGTGTTCCACAGCACTGCTGATGAATACAATGATGGCCTGTGGCTTGGCTAATGCTGGCCAGATCATTTTCCATGGGCCCCAGCCACAAAAACACAAACCTTCTGAGCTGCTGAGTAATGGACTGAAGCTAGGTCCTAAGTTTTATTTGTCTCAGTCATAAAATTTCTCATTCCATGGACATGTACTTCATAGTAAATGTCAATCTAATTCCTCAAAAACTCACTGACTGATGCTGTTTTAGCATGTTCATACAGGTGTTTAGCTAAGTCTGATTTTATACAATCAAGCACATTACACTTGTTTTAATTTTTTGCTTCAAAGGCTTAACATCTGGAAGGTACCAAATTAATAACTATGAAAATGTCATCCCAAGTATATGAAATATTTTTAAAGCTAATTTTGTATCTTGGTCATTCAGAAAAAAATCCTTGATGAATCTGATGGTAATCAGATTCAAAGTACCAGAGCATGAATTTTGAAGGTTTTTTGACACTGTTTTTAGCAGCATTTTTGGTTCCATGTTTTCCCTTATCCAGAATGCCTGTGTTTATCATTTAGCATCATTAAAAAACTTTCAAGTATTATCAGGTATACCAATAATATGTATATTCATGCATGGAATGGTTTGGGCCTATGATGTGCATCCTGTACCAGTGCAGCCTGGAACTGCCAAATGACTCTAAGATGGGTGGGTGTGTCTTGGAATGATCAGTATATCCTTTGGGAAGTAGGCATCTGAAATCTCCATATGCTTAATTGCCCTGAATAAAGTCACGGCAAACCTGACGTGCTGAGGCAAGAGAAATGACAATATGCTGCTTAGGAGAAAAACAGCAGAAAGACAGATCCAGATGTCTATTCCTTTCAGTATGTCGCTCCTCCCAGCGCACGTCACGGCTGAGTATCTGTCTTGACAAACACTGTTTGCAATGACATGGAAGACAAAAACCACCTCAGTTTTAAACTCAGTTTTAAACTCGAGGAAATGGGGTTGCTGTAGGGAAATTGATCAGCTAGAGGAGAGGCTGTAAGTGACTGAAGTTGAGAACTGTGAGTCAAAAGCAGGAGTGCAGAGAAGGGAAACTGATTGCAGGAAATGTTCTGCAAAGAATGACTTAAAGCGAGCAGGATCTGCTGTACCTCCTGCCTGTCAGGTGGATTAATTTGGAAAAGTCACACTTAGGCTAAATATGTTTCCACTGTATCTAGTTGCACAGAGCAGAGAACTGAGCTAGCTATAAATCTGTTGTTTAGATGTTCTTGTGATAGCTAAAAACCTGATAGCTTGGGTAGCAGACGCCTCGTTTTGGCAGCGCACTGCTCATCATGGGCTAATTGGCCTTGCTGACAGTGTACTGGCTCTGCCAGATGATTTATGGCTTCCATGCTACATCACTATCATATCACTGTGATACAGTCTTTCTTATCCATCTTCCTTGTTAAACTCTCATTGAGGCTCTTCCCATACCATGTTTTGATTACAGCAACAACCTTTTATCTGGCCTTGACAAATGCAATCTAGGCCTGTTGATAACCATCCAGAAATCCAGAATGCTTCTGCTAAAATCATTTTTCTAGCTCATTGCATGCACTTGTTGCAGCTATTCCCTCTCCATCTCATCAGCCATTGGCTATTTGCCCTCACTTTCGAAACCCTTCACTGCCTGGCTCCTGCCACACTCATCATCTCCAGTTCGATATCAGTCAGTCAGTGCTGCCCTCATATCACTGCTTAGTGATAACAGCCTTTACTCCTTGCCTGTTTGTTTTTTACTTACTTATGCTTTTTTTATTACACAGAAACCCTTCTACTTTTTTCTGTGCTGTTTTTCACACTTGGGAGGAGTTCTCCATAAAAATCAGTGAAATGAGGTCATGAATCTCCCTAAAGGGGCCCGTCTTTTTCAGCAAGTGGAAATATGGTACTAAATATTTGTGTGCTCTGTTACAACTAGGATCTTTCACACTGGCTAGTGTTGATTCCTTACTTCCCTGTACTTCATAACTTGTCCATAAACCGAGAGCTTGCATTTGGGGTAAGGGATCACCCAGATCTTTGGACAGCATGCAGTTAGCACAAGAAGGACTCATAAATACATGTTACCCTAAATAATACAGTTGTATAAATATTTTTACAGTGATAGCATAGGAAATGCTCACTTGGGAATCAACTGGTTAAACCCCATCTTCACTAAGTTTATGGAAATGATGCACCATTAAGCGCCGACACAGAGTGTGATATTACTCTCTGCCTGATTTCCCCTGCAGACTCCCACAACTTTTTAGACATTGTTACTGCTGCTATTCTCACACTATTTCATGTTCAGAGAACTCTGATTACCTTGTGACAAAGAAAGGATGAGAAGCATGGAAAAGTTTTTAGACAAAGAAAATCTGGACTGCTTGGCTGAAGGAGATGTATTGAGAAATGATAGATGCAAACAGATTAAGTTGCTGTAATAGCACCATCAACTTAAAAAAGAAAAGAAAAACAACTAACTGGAACGCCTGAGTTACAGCAGTAATCTCCTAAATTTAGCTGGCATGGCAAATAAGTGCTATTCCTTGAAAGCTACCAATGTGACTGAATTTTAAGAATTCTATATGAAAGCAGGAACTTTAATACTCCCTGATCACCTGTATAGTCTCTAAAGCACTAAAATACATAGACTTGATTCTTTTGAAGGTACCTGGAGTGAACAGTGAGATAGACAAGGAAATATAAGTATGGTTTTCTATAATTTTCTTATATTAGTTTTCCCCTGGGAGAACCCTTAGTCACAGTATTCAATAGGAGCTTGCACACTAAAGCACTTAGAAGCAGCGCACTACTGCGGGAAGTTGTTCACCCACGGAACTGGTGTGAGCTGAGGTGCAAGTGCTGTTCACGGCACATTACTGCAAGTACATGGATTGTCACAGGCACTGCAGATGAACAGGAAGATCATGATACAAATCATGTTATTTGAGTCACATGTCCTCATGATGCCTTTGCTACACAACACCAATATTAAGTGCAATGAAAGTCTGTCAGAGACTGCATTTCTCAGGTCTTACAACTCTGCGCTTCAGCTCATGGTAAGAAACTGTAGAGTGTAATCAGCTACCCCTGTACACATTTATTTCTGGTCATTGCAATTTAGATTAGTTCATGCCTCTATAGGATTTCTGTCAGGCACTCTGGTTACAAGTGAGTCATTGCTCTGGAGAAGGGACCAACTCCATGCACTCACAGATATCCACATTTATCATGGCACAACACCTACAAATGCTTAGGTCTCCTGTGAAGGGCAGGAAGCAGCACTGATTTATGTGCTATGAACTGAAAGGAAACATCATAAAGGGAGTATTTTAAACTTAAAATAATGCTATTCTTAGCTGGCAAGGCTTGTGATTTTGATCCTTCTCAGAAACACAGCCAACAGTGAGCTATCTGGCTGCACAAATGCCCCCGCTTTTCTTCTCTCTGTTAAATCTGTGATTCGAATGCATGCTCCACTCCTCAGGAACATTATGTAGATTTGCAAAACTTTCAGAAGGACTTCCTGTCCATTAGCCACTGGCTGCTTTACAAAAATGCATAAAGATAGCGTTTTCCTCTTGTAACAGATGTAAGCTCCTTGCTTGAAGGAAAGCAATATTCCTTTTCTCTTTTTGCTGAAATAGTGGCATCTCTAAGCATAAACCGAAAATATATTTGGAACTTAATTTGATGCAGCTCTCAGAATTTCACATGTGAGGGATGAACAAATGAGGATCAGCTTTCTGTAATTAGCGAGGCATATTAGAAAGGCTACATCCTGTAAAGTTTTCTCTGCTGCAAATAACTTGTTCTTGTAGTACCAAGAAGCACTTAAGATCTGTGTCCAGTTCTGGGCCCCTCACTTTGGGAAAGACTGAGGAGCTGGAACATGTCCAGAGAAAAACAACCAAGTTGGTGAAAGGTCTAGAGACTAAGTCCTATGAGGAGCAGCTGAGGGAGCTGGGAGTGTTTAGCCTGAAGTAAAGTAGGCTCAGGGAAGACATTTTGCCCTCTTAGATGACCTGAAAGGAGGCTGTAGCCAGGTGGTGGTTGGCCTCTCCCAGGCAACAAGCAACAGGACAAGGAAAAATGGCTTCAAACTGTGCCAGGGGAGGTTTGGGTTGGACATCAGGAAGTATTTCTTCTCTGAAAGGGTAGTTAAGCGTTGGAAGAAGCTACCCAGGGAATTAGTGGAATCACATTCCTGGAGGTATTCAAGAAACAACTGGATGTGTCACTTAGGGCTATGGTTTAGTTGACAAAGTGGTGTTTGGTAATAGGCTGGCTTCAACTGTCCTGGAGGTCTTTTCCAAACTTAGTGATTCTACGATCCTATTCTACCTGAAAGGTTTTGAAATTTTTATTTCAATTGTCATTCTTGAAGCTTATCTGAAACAGTTTAACTTTTTAAATTTATGAACATACTGTAGAAATTGTTACCTACAATGTGGAGCAAATTCGTGTATTTTGGTTTGCAGATTATGCTCAACACAAATGAAGAGGGAGAAAAGTAGTCCTAAAGAACATTTCATACTGATTAAGACTTGGAAGAACTCTAGGCATAATTTAGACCATCCTGTAGGCTACTCTAGCTTGTGTTGGTTACACAAGTCCCAGCATTCTGACTATCTGGAAGGGTTTTTCTCAGGTCTGCTCCATATCCTCCAGCTGCTAGCGTGGTCCGTTCTCCTGAATAAGCTTCTAAAATAGGGGGAGGATCAAAGAGCAGATGTCATTGAGCTGGTTTTGCCAATCCTCTGCAACTGGAGGAATTTTTCCTGTGCTAGTAAAAATCCTCTGCTCCATCCCAAAGCCTGGCTGGGTTTTTTTGTCTACTTAACATGGTACAAGCAGTATGGAGAAACTAAACCAGGATCTAAGTGCTTCCATCATGACTTCAATAGACTTTCTCCAGACTCAGAGGTGCTGCTGGCAGTGCAGAGAAGCCCATGGCAGATAAAATAGGGGGTTTGTAATGAATGAGGTAGAGCTGTGCAGTAAATTCACCAGGGACACTGTGGCAAGCCCCGAAAGAGAAAGAGGTCTAATATCCATTGAAGAGTGATAAAAATAAATTTTGAACAGCTGCTCTCCTCACTTTGCACTAGACAAGGACATTTTTAAGGGTAGATATTGTTTAGAATAATCTAAAAGCTTCTGCATAATGAATTATCCACCTTTTCTGCAACACCCTTCAGAATAGCTACCCTGAGTTTTATCACAGGACTGCCCACAAACATTTTCCTAAAAAATCATTAGAAAATATATTCTATAGTTCAAAATATGGATGAAGTGCTTTAACGAACTTCACAGCAAAGCAGGAGCAGGCTGCTGGGTGAGTGGTGACAAGGTGTTTCATAACTAAGGATCTGCAAACCCTTGCTGACAGCAAGATCAGCACAGTGGGACCAGTGTTCAAGGAAAGATATTTTAAGTCTGACAGAAATTTTACGGCTTTTGTACAACCCAAATTGTCACAGAATCAGTTAAAGCAATTTTTATTTCTGAAGGGCAGCATCTGGCCTACTTGGCACGCTTAAAAATCTCAAATGTGTATTTTCAAAGCAAGAAGCGTAACAAAAATATATAACTCAGACTGGCAGAACATTATACTTTGGATGACATTTTGTAGTTAATAACAATTTAATATGGCATAAACTGTACTTCTGGTGCAACCTAGAAAAGCATCACACAGTTTAGAACAGGCATGCTAAAAGTTCATTTCAAAGTGGTGGTGCAAGCAGGCTCTGAGACTCTTGCAGGAGCAGTAGCTTCTGCATTATTATTAGTGACTGGTTTTAGCATTTGATACTTGTAAATAGACAAGAGTCAGAAATCAAAATGGAATGTGAGGGGTAACACCTTGGTCACGGCACTGCAAGATTTATACTATAGTTTTGCCTGTTCACAAAATCAAAAGGCTGTACAAACTTGAGGAGACTTGTACCAAATACACTGCCTGGGATTTTGACTCGTGTCCTCATCCGCACAGAAAGCCCTCCCTGTGGCTGAGCCTGACCCCGCCCGGTGCAGGACTGGCTCGTGCATCATTCAGCCTTTTTGTTCCCCTGCCCCGGTCTGCATTCGGTGTCACACTTTATTTTCCTTTCACCAAGTGCCCAAACATAATCTGGGCATGTCTTGGAGAGCTAAGCTGTGCCTGAGCAATGCAACTGAGAACCAGCTGCCTTTGTTTGTCCTCAAGTGCCATTATACTCCTTTACTCAGTACATTCTGGAAAAATCTGGGTAGCCCCTCACTGTGCCTGGGAATGGCCAGACCCTGGGACGTGCATGCACCCTGCAGGCTGGAGGAAAGCCAGACTGGCTAATTCCTCATTTGTGTCAATGTAGTAAAGCTTCTTCCTAATGATATTTTGACCTGGGTAGAGAAGAGGAGCCATATGGCATCTTCCACCCCTGACAACAACTGCTGTTAGTGCAATCAGCACATTACCTAGGTGATTTGTTTAGATTCAGCTGTCACTAACTTGTGGCAAACTCAATTATAATTAAGTTGTGTATTAGGCAGAGTCCTAATATAAACTGGTTTCATTTTCATATGCCATTTCAATTATATTTTTGCCATAACCGTGCTTACAGATGAAGTGTCCTGAGTAACTGCTCCTCATGGCCATTGCCTTTCCCACCCTCTAATTCAAGAAGTGAATTTGTCTAGCATGGCAAATCAGAGCTACAGCATCAGCCAGAGAGCCATGCCACAATTTCAACAAAAATAACACACAGTCATTAGCCTTAACACACGCCTAAGTCAGCCTTCAGAGCCCCACTTTTTAATTGCTTTTGACATCTGTGTTTCAATTATCTCTAAGCTATTAAAAATGGTGGCAATGTCTTTCCTTAGTTTTGGGCAATATACAGCCCAGTGCAGAAACAGGTGTAAAGAAGGGCTTTGCAAGTCCCAGAATCACAGAATTCAACTTCTGAGTTGGAAGGGACCCACTAGGATCACCGAGTCCAGCTCCTAGGTGAATGGCCAATACAGGGATTGAACCCACAACCTTAGGGCTGTCCACACCATACTCTAACCCACTAAGATAACAAACCACTATTTGTTTCTGCAATTTGCTGTCCTTGGAGGTAAATAATGCGAATCATTTAAATCAGGGAATGGCTCTGGGTTGCAGGAGCACTTGAAGGTGTTTATCATGTAGGTTTTCTCAAAAAGTGTTGATGCAATAATGATACTGGTTTAAGTCCTTTAAAATTCCCAATTTCCCCAGACAGTATCCTGTGTTTAATAACAGGATGAAAGAGCTCAATAGTACTAACCTCCACCCTGCAAAATTAACCTTCCTCCCTCAATACTCTGAAGACAGAACAGTGATATCCCTTCCTTTTTCAGTATAGATTTCTGAATCAAATATTAATGCTAAGCATAATGTAAATGGGTTCATAAAGCTTAGAAGAGAGAGACAATGTTGTTGGTTATCTAGGGCTATACTATTTCTCAACTTTACTGCATTAACGTGCTAGTTAACAGAGGGCATGTAGTTCTTAAAAGCTTACTACTCAAGAATACTGAATGGCAAAAAAATTACAGATGCTGCCAGATCACTGCAGTTGATTTACAAGCTTTTGCTTTTGAACCATAATCTCAGAAAAACAGGGAAAAAGATTGCAGCAATCACAAATAATGATCAAGCATTGAATTATGGCTTTGATAAATGCTTTCAAAATTGCAATGATAAACAAATCAGCGCCCTTTTACTATGTAGTAAATAGGGACAGTTCACTATTAAAAGAATAAAAGGATGTAATTTCTGTAGGTATTTAATGTAAGTGTGGGACAAAATACAGGGTAGCAGACAATGGAGACCTAATACCAAATGAACACTATTAATATTATTCAAAAATTCAGCAATTCCATGAATTGTCTCCATCTCCTGCATGGAAATGGAGGAGACCAGAATGAGATGCAAATCAGTGCGTTTATCTAATGAATAATGCAAATGAGCGCTCCTCTTATGGCATGGCAGTCTGCAGGAATCCTCTCTGCCTCACCTCACATTTCGTGTGGATTTAAGCACCATGTGTCAGAAGAAATTAGAGAACAGAATTGCCAAGAAATGACAAAGCCTTGGAGCCCCAAGTCAGTGCAGACAGCAAGGAACATTAAGATGCATAGTAGAGAGGAGGAGAGAGCAGACATCTCATTAAAATGAAAATGTTGCTATTTTTCCTTCACCTCGTTAATCGAGTTGTATGGCAATTTAATCAGCAATTATTTGTGTGGCTACTAATTAGAAACATCCTCTAAAATTATATCAAGGTGGGATCTCAAAAACTTGACAAAATCTTTCAGTTTGGCTTTTTTTTTTTTTAATGCTGGTGCTATTTCATCTCTCTGGTATCAGTTAACTGCATCAGCATTTTTCTCATAGCATCACACAGAATACTGCATCTTATCCATTAGTCACAAGCCTTGCTGTAGCTTTCTTTTAGCATTTAACATTACCCTCCAAAAATATACTCAAGCAAACAAATCCAAAGGCATGCAAGCCCTGAAAATTAGCTTTTTTTTTTTTCCCAATCATATTTTGCCTGAATGCATATATGATTCAGAATCCAGGATGGATTTCATCTCCATTAAAACCTCTCAGCACGCAGACCAGCTATGCTGCCACAGTGGCATCAAGTCCCTCCTCTTCATCATTGCACTGAGTCTCCAGTCTGGGGATTTGTGAAACTTTATGCTTTTCTGACTGGTACTCTCCCTAAAATACAGAGCTGGTACATCCAAATGAACAAAGCTATTTGCTTCCTGGACAGCTTCTTAGTTATCAAATACAGAGTTGTGAGGGAGCTGCCCAGTTGTGAAAGGATTTGGGATCCCATGGATTTTGGATGCCGGGAGAGGATCTCCCACCACTGAGATGCATAGGGAATGCAAAGAAACCAGAGGTCTGAGAATGCAGTTTGACCAGGTTGAGTCAAGTCCAGTTGGGGGTGGAGGGAAATTGCCTCTCACTTGGAAAGGGAAGCGCACCTTGAAGTTCTGAACTGAGAATTTGACGCAATCATTAAAGTTTGGGGTGCCCATTGTATACAATACAACATTAGGGCTGTGTTTCTATGGGTCACTGAGCTTTCTTCTGAACCAGCAGGCAACAAACTGGTGATTTGGTTCACCATCAAAGAGATAAATCTATGTATTAAGCAAAAGAAGAGATTAGAGATATCTTACTACATGTACTTCCAGGAAATCTGAAAAAAAAAAAAACCAAACCAAAAAACAAAACCAAGATCCAACCCTTTTTTTTCTCACAAGCTGACAAAGACATCATCGTTATTTATAGTTTTGCTTCAGTTCATCAGTTGGAGGCACACTGCAGAAGATGCTAAAGCACTAGCGACATTGCTACTAAATTAAGAGCTTGCAGTTTCTTTATAATAGTTGAAAGCAAAGCTATTTTTCAATTGGGCAGCTTGTTGCAAACTCCACAATACTGGAAAAAAATGGTATATTATTTTGATGGATTTTCTCTCAGGTCAATTCTAGTGAATCAAGGGGGAATTGCCTGGGATGCAGGTCTACAAGGAGTTTGGTGTGAACTCCCTGAAAATGTGACTTGCAATCAGTAGCATTTTCACTCTCTTAAATTAGAAGGACACGGGTAGGTTCTCTGCTCCTGTTCCTGTTGGCAGCTACCATGCCAGAAATATACAGAGTTTAGGTTTCTTATAGCAAGGGCAATGGTAACTATAGTGAAAAAAATACTGTTAAAGCAAACTAAGCAGTTGATTTGAAGGAAGGAGACAATTAAAGCACAGCCTTTCTGAAAGAGTAATAAAAATGTCACTGCAAATGACAGATTGTTACAAGTCCTTGGCTTCTTCCTAGCACTGCAATAGAATACAGTGTTAAATCAGTTCCCAGAGATTATTAGTGGTATATGTTATTTTCCCAAACTCAAGGAACTCAGTATCATTTCATAAATCAACTGCAGGTTAAAATTAGATTTTTTTTTTTGTTACAACCTTAGTTCTGTGACCCTTGCACATACAATTAGCAAAGAAAATTATATTAAAAAAATAGCTGAAACCTGACTCATCAAACTTGGAAAAACTAAAAACATTCCTCCAAAAACGCAAACCAAATCAGAAAATAGCTCTTTTCTGTGGCTTCTCAATGCCTGTGAGCTTCACTGACTGCAGAATAAGACACTGAGACAAAGATATTGTCGGAATAGACTCTCATGTTGCATTAGCCCAAAGTTCTGTAAATTACCTGTAAATTGTGCCTGTATTTTGTTGAGCTGTACTGTTTATCTGTACTGCTTTTCTGTACAAAACATTAAGAAACCTAAGTCAGAAAACTGTAAGTGATTAAAGCCAATAATAACTGAACCCAATCACCTGGCATGTGAAGATCTCCAATGCGCAGGCTTGAAATTAGCTTCTGTGTTGTCAGGCACAGCGGTATTGCAGGCTCAATTACAAGTTTCTCTGTCTCAGGTATTTATGGGCCAGATAATGTCTTCTAACAAAGTCTCAGTGACGATACTGTTAGAATCTCACACACATTTCTTATGTGGCAGAAAGCTGATTTCACTAGAAACAAATTATCCAAGAATCCTTCGAGTCCTGTTTAGAAATAGGAAGGATCTCTGTTACCATCTTCTGAAATGCAACATTACTGCATGCTTCTCTGCATGCGCATGGCTTGCTTAGGGGAGGCTGCAGCACCTCCAGGAACACTCTGCGTGTTCGATACAGGGCAGGGTGTGCCACCAAGATCAGCAGTCCCTCGTAGGCTCCCTGCTAGCTCAGAGGGGAGGGGGAGGTTTATTGCCCTCTTCTTCAGCAGCTGCCCTTTGCTATAGCGGCTCTGCTAACGTGTTCGCGTGTGTTTCAGCAAAATGCTGTCCACCTGATCCTTGGTTAGGAGGGGTAATTTTGAATTACAAAGAGTTTCCAATTTATGATCTGTTTCATCACTGTAAAAGTAAACTTGTTCTGCTTTTCCTGTGACACTTTATACAGCTCAGAATTATCAACAAAACAATTACTAACTCAGAGTAAAGGCAGTGACAGCAAAGGTTTGCTCAGCATTGCCCTTACATCTGCTTTCTGCAGCCTTGGTGGTGGGCTAGGCTGAAAGACAAAAAAATCGGCTGGCTTAGATGACAGGAGTTATGAGAAGCCCATGTACGGTGGTATCATCAAGAAAGTGTTAAACAGGTCATCACAGGCACAGGTGCTATTCATGTCTGCAATAATTTGTGAAGAACGTTATTTTTTCTTGGTCAGCTCCTGTAAATCTTCTTTTGAATTTACGAGAACTGGCCTGACAGGAGGAGGATGTTGATGGTTGCATTAGTAGATGTGTAATGACCTTGAGGATGGGAACTGAAAAAAGCCCCTGATACTAAGGTAAAACTCAGTGGCGCCCTGCTGCTTTCTGATTTTTGTTTCTGATCTTATGCACAATTTTATTATTCCAAACCCATCACTTAGTAGTATGAGGCCCTTGACAAGACACAATCCCCAGAACAAGATTTGCTTCAAATTCTTAGCCAGATTGTTATTGATTGGGAGAGTCAAACACTGCTTTGTAAAAGGACTGTGCCTGCTTTTCTGAGCTCCTGCACTGTATTTACTGTCCTAGAGAGTGAGCACCTGGGAAGGGCAGCATGGTGAGTGGGTCCTCATCAACCAATTGGCATTCCTGCGCAATCTTCTCCCATCCCACTGCTGAACTCTTTAAACTTAGAAAACACTTTACCTGTACCCATCTAAAGTCCACAGATGAGGTCTGTGTGGTCTGTACCATTTCCAAAAAGAATATTATCCAAGTAGGGTATCAGAAGTCTATGTAAGAACAACCCCATCTGTCCTGGTGGCTTCTCAGGGTGCAGAGCATTAAAGGTGTAACAAGACAGGGATGCAGCCAGAAGGAAGGCAAGCAGGCTCCTCTTTTCTTTGGAACAACACCCCATGTCTCTCTTCGGTCTTTGTCTTCTCCACATTTTCGAGACAGGGAGAGAGGGGCTGGCACCCTGGAGGGCTGTATGGGTTGCACAAGTGGCAGATGTGTGAGAGCTGCCTGCCACACCATCCCATTAAATGTACATACGCTTTGCACCAGCTGAGGGCTTGTAGATTGCAGAAGAGGGAAAACAATTGTCTGTATGGCTTCAAAAAACTCAGACAAACCCCATGTGGTACCTCAGACATTAGTCCACTGTTTAACACTGAAAAAAATTGCATACTTTCTGTCAAGGCTTAAAATTTGACACAATGTTCTGCTGAAATCCTCACCTTTTTGGATTAACAAAGGAAGGACAACTGTTGTAGTGTTTTCTGAGACCTGTTTTTAAACTTATAAAACTTGAAGCTCATGATTGATGACGTTTGAGTGCTATAAGCAATGACGGTGCAGATACGGAGAACTATGGAAAGATTAGTCAATAATAATCTTCTGTCCTTTTCAATTATTTACAAATAATCCATGAGATGCATAAAGCTAAAATAGGATATTTTAATATGCAAACTCTATTACGTATCCTAAATACGTATCCTATCTGGCACTTTCCAGCTAGATGCCTTCACAGTGTATTCTTGTTCTCCCTAAAACTGTACCCAAGAAAAGATAGATAATGTCCCATTATCCAAAACCAGTTTTGTCACTAGAGCCTTGCACTCACAACGGCTGAACAAATCCAAAACCCAGCACCAGTAAAATGAGAAAAGATGATTTTTTTAAACTGAAAATGCTGGTAATAAATGAACTTCAGTGAAATTGCTTCTGACAAGAAAAATATTAGAA
Source organism: Phainopepla nitens (assembly GCA_013400175.1). Lineage (NCBI taxonomy): Eukaryota > Metazoa > Chordata > Aves > Passeriformes > Bombycillidae > Phainopepla > Phainopepla nitens. Next base: position 277,223 of record VXBQ01011816.1, on the reverse strand, counting down.
TATAAAGGCATACAGTTAACTTTACCTTTACTTAAGATGGTTTTATGGTTTCCAGTTGAGAGTTTCAAAATGGGACAGTGCAGAGGATAATGCTCACTACTAAGGAAGCTGTATTTTGTCACCATCCATGGCTGTCAGTAGGAGTCCTTCTGTTGCCTAACACAGGACACATTAATTTCAATGGAAGATCATATTTTAAGTCCTGTTGATGTAAAGTCAAACACTGGCTTTTAGGCATGAAATATACATGATGAGTCACTTCTAATTTTCTTTTAGATATTGAAGCGTATCTTTTTTAAAAAATCAAAGCCACTGCCTCAGATGACAAAAAGCTTCTATGTTCTTTACATTTTATTTCCAAAGGCTTATCTCATTTCTTTTTCAGAAAAATTGGGTTTTCAGCTGCAAACAGTTGGCAAAAATTTATCCCACAAATTTAGTGAGAGAAGCTACAATTCTTGAACCCTTAAACCCGTTACTTAACGTGTCTGGAAGTCAAAATCAACCCTTGTGAAGTGAGACACCTTGCTAGGATATTTCTGCAGGCTATCCCTACGGTATTCATACTACTTGGCAGATCCATATGGTCAAGGAAACCAAAAGGCATGTCAGTCTGCAAGCCTGCATCAAAAACAGAGGAAGAAAATAGCATGGGTAGAAAAAGTTGTTTTAGCAGTTAGAAAATTGCATTCTGTACTTTTTTTCCCTACAGCTGTGCATGTCGCAGTTTTTAGAGAATGAGGGCTTCTGTGTAGTTATTTGCTATTCCTTTTTATTTATTTTTTACCATCCCCCCACCCCCAGTCACTTGTAAATGTCACCCACAAGTAGCTCTGTTTCTAGTTTTCACTGGAGGAAAGCTCCTTATGAGCAGGTGTAGCTGGTAAAAATCAAATTGATGAGTTAAAATGTGGCTCGTGACAGTTTTACAGATAAAAATCTAAAATGCACCAAAGATGTTGGAAAGACACGGCACCTACATGTAAGAAAATGCTCCTTTCATCATAATGCTATCTTCTTTTAGAGGTTTTACAACTACTTAGCTATAAAAATTCTCTCTGGGCTGAAACCTGACATAAAATATCCATGATATAGTACAAGTTCTTGCTTGTAGTAAATATAATTAAAATTAATTTTCACCCATTTCTTTCCTCCCCTTTTTGTATTCCTAAATTGCATATAAACAATCTGCCTAAAGAACTAGAGGACAAGAAATAAAACCATTTTCCAGAAAACACAACACAGCAAACATCAAAGCTACATGAAATCACTTATGCACATTGCCAAGTCAGCTCAATGCCAAGAATTTTTGTGTCCTTAGCTATATTTGTACTTGAAGATCAAGATGATGTCACCACAAGTGACCTGTGAAAACACAAATTTCCATACCCAAAATGTGTACAACAGTCATTGTTTCTACAAGTAAATTGGGTACAGAGCTATCCCTATTTTGTAGCTAGGGAGATTAGCATTCCAGTGTTCCAGGGATCTGCATCTCATCAGTCAATGGCCTTAACAGTATCTGGGATTAATTTTTATTTTCATATTCAGCCAGTACTTATAGGCCTTGAAACAAGTCAAGAAATATTTGGATTAACAGATCTCTCACCTGGATTTAGCTACTCTAAATAGGTATATTATTTTATGTATTGGAAATGGCAGTTTTGGCAAAACAGTATCAGTATTAAAAAAAAAGTGGCAGTGGTACTCACACTAAAACTGATCAGCTCCCACAGATTCAGCCCTTTCTAAACTCTGTGAGAAAAAAATAAATGACAGGTTTGCATCCTCACGTAATGAGATGGGTAATTTCCATACCTTGTCAAGAGGGATTGCTAATGCCTGTATTTCTCCCCCTCTGCTTCCCAGCATAAAGCAGAAGGGATAGAAGTGCAGATTATGGTCTCAGTTTGTACATTTATTTTTTTCTTGAATGAATAGAGGCGATTTGGGTTGTATTAGGACTGGATGCTTTATAAGTAACATAAACGTTGAAATGTTAAAATCGTTACTTGAGAGTCAACTTACTGATTTCTTCCTTCTCGAAGGACTCTGGGGAGCCCACTAACCAGAATGGTTGTCCTGGTGTACACTAGGCTTGTAGAACTCTCAGCTGAGTTCACTTGGCTTTGTTTCAACAAGATGCTTACAAATGGAAATTTTAATATATGGAAGTGCCTCAGGAACTTGCATTTGGTTTCCAGTGATTCTTAGCTTTTACAAAGTACAAGCTCTGCAAGAAAAAGACATGAAACTGTGGGGTTCAGGGACTACAGGTACTAAATGAAGATGGAAAAAATATTTTTATCCAGATAATTTGGACAAACCTGAGCAGCATAAAACTATCTCTGCTCTGCTTTACTTTCTGTCAAGTAAATCCAAAACTCACATTTCTGAGGCTCATCTACCACAATGGGAAGAAATATAATATCATGCTCCTTGTACAGTGTCCTCAGCCAGCAAAGTCTGATGCTGCACAGCTCCATTGGGACTGCAGGGCATTGTGCCCCTGACCAAAACGTGCAAAAGCAAACTGAGGGGGCGATGCTGCTGCTCCGCTCCTCCCGGCTGCTGGCGTGACACCGGCAAGTTGGCAGGCAAAGGTCACTCTGCTGAAACAAGGATTTACCATCCTGGGAAAAATTCTCACTTCAGGCTTTCTAGCAGAGAAGAAATGGGGTCACCCAGCTCTGCGTCCCGTCAGCCCAGGAGCGATGTGCCGTCCTGCCCCGCCCGAGGAGCACCAGTTAGAATGTGCTGCTGTACTGCACTGTCTGCCTGCACCCCAGCAAATCTGGTCAGGGGTCTCCCTGCAGTGAGCCACGGGCTCGACATCACCACTGCCTCACCAGCAGCACTTCACATTACACTAGGTCTAGTACATATTTTATTTATAAAGTAATATTATTTTACTTCGCTAAAGGTGCTGCTGAGGGGATGCTTATGGTCCAACTGCATTGACAGCAAGCCATTCACATTCACCACGGATGTCTGGGTATTTACTTTATAGTGGAAAATATTTATTTCTTTATAAAATTGGTGTTGCTGGTTCCATACCCAAACAAGGCCAAAACTCCAAGTTCCTACAGATTACTTGGGTATCTACCCCCATGTACCCACCTCAGTGCTTTCAGGGGCCAGGGAGGAGGGAGCAGTGGGGGAGGCATGAGCTCAGGTGTTTTGTAAGAACCTTATCCAGAGAACCACAATCTCCCCCAGCACAGTTCCTTTCTTTTCAAGATCAGTTGTTATTAAAATAAATAACAGTTTAGAAACGTCTACTACTCCCAGCTAACTTCAGGGGAAAAACAAACCAAACTAGAAGAGCAAGTAGCAAATGGAATAAAGGCAATGCTAGAAAATCCTAACAGCTGCTCTTACGAAGTGTATTTATAAAATATAAATCTCCTTAAAAGGATGCTCTTCTACACATACTAGTGACATATGCTTTAAAACTGCAACTGAAAATATGTAGAAACTGTTGATTTTGTTTAGGAACCCTGTTTTACCCTCAAATATTTTTAACAACTGAAGTACTTTGTGGGCGTGCTTTTGTTTTGTTTCAGGCTTGAAAACATTCCAGTACCCAAAGTGTAACTGAGGAGGAAAAAAAAAGGCAACTGGACAGAGTGTTGTTAATGATTTACTGGAGCATCTTGATGTGTGATAATGAATAAAATGCAAATCTGTTTTACTGCCGATCCTCAGTTTTGATTTATGAGCAATTATTAATTTTTAGATTGCTTCCAGTTGGAAGAAAACAGAGATTTTACCAAACTATTTTTTTATTCCTGCTGTCATTAACCATATCCATTTTTTAAAATCTTGTAGGAAACCAAGAGATCCTTTCCCACAAGGACCAAGGAGCCTTTGCAGAGTGTGCAGCAGGTGCTGCCAGAGGCACAGGTAAGCTGGCATGTGGCACTGCCCAGTGGGAGGAAGCTGGGGGCCAGACAGGGACAGTCCGTGCCCCTCGTGTCCCTGGGGACAGCACAGGACAGTCCATGCCCCTTGTGATCCTGGGGACAGTGCAGGACAGTCCGTGCCCCTCGTGTCCCTGGGGACAGCACAGGACAGTCCATGCCCCTTGTGATCCTGGGGACAG
>VXBQ01011816.1:260556-272857 GCA_013400175.1 Phainopepla nitens | reverse complement strand
TGCCCTTTGTGATCCTGGGGACAGCACAGGGACAGTCTGTGCCCCTTGTGATCCTAGGGACAGCACAGGGACAGTCTGTGCCCCTTGTGATCCTGGGGACAGCACAGGGACAGTCTGTGCCCCTTGTGATCCTAGGGACAGCACAGGGACAGTCTGTGCCCCTTGTGATCCTGGGGACAGCACAGGACAGTCCGTGCCCCTTGTGTCCCTGGGGACAGCACAGGACAGTCCATGCCCCTTGTGATCCTGGGGACAGCACAGGGACAGTCTGTGCCCCTCGTCCCTCCTGCCCCAGGCTGCTGAGGGGCTGTGTGAGGGGCTTAGCGGGGCTGGGACGGGAAAAGCCACAGCAGTGGGGGCTGAGCTGTCCTGCCCTCTTGGGGACAGGCCAGCAGGCAGGGGCTGAAGCTTACAGGTCTCAGAGTATTAGAAACGAAATGAAATATTTAGTTAACTCAAGAGGAGGGACCAAAATATAAACCCTGCTCCCTGAAGGATAAGGTGCTCTCCTACAGTGACAAAGTGACAGCTGTAATAATTATATGTGCCCAAAGAGTTCAAATTAGATGAATGCAGATGTTGTAAATAAAGTCTGCAATAGCTTTGAGCTGTACCTACTTTAAAAATATACAACTACGAAAATCCACTTTAAACGAGACAGTAGCAAAAGCTTCATCTTTAATTTCCTGTTCCCATTCTACCCCATGCTATCTAGTAAGACTATACAGATAGAATTTAGAATCCTTCATTTTTATTCAAATTTAGCCCATAGAAGAAAAAAGCTTTTTTTTCTTAACAGCATCTCTTAATGATATTGCACAACATTGTTTTAAAATGTCTCACTTGAGAAAGTATGTATGAATGCCAAAATGCTTTCAAAAATAATTTCTGTTTCACATTGTGATTTATCCATTATTCAGAAAAGTATCTGTTCATTTAATTATTTCAGTAAACATAATACTGATATCACTATCTATGCTACACAGTATTTCCCCCTTTTTAAGGAATATGAGCCTACTTGTAATTAAAGGAATGCTATATTAATGATGCTGAAAGTCTCAGAAGGGAAAAATCTAATGTCCACCTCATAATATTATGCCAGAATTACATGTGCAGAATACTTTTTAATAATCTTTGTTTCTTAATTTAGTTTTGATTGGCTATGAAATACAGAGTAGCACTCAAGGGCTCAAATTTCTACTGTCATCAGCATTTCTGCTCTATAAATTGTACAAATGCACAGGACTCCAATCTGCAGGCTCCTTTTCAAGTTTCTGTTTAACCTACGAAGGAAATTAGCTGCGAGCAACTATAATTGATGATAATTTCATAATTTTTTAGCTGTTGAGATGGTGTTATGATATCTAGGTCTAAACACAAACAGAAAATTGTATTTTCATGTTGCTATTTGAGCTGCAAACACAGGTCGGTAACATAAATCCGGCTCTAGTTTGCAAATTACAGCAACAGCCACTAGGAGTCTCCCGGTCAAATTCATGATGAATTTGCACAGTAATCGTGGTTCAGCTTTGAATGCAAACCCGTGCTAAAGGCTGGATTTCACCAGAGGGGCAAGTCCATGTGCAGGGCAGGTGGGACTGGGGCGACAGGATCTCTGAGCTGTGAGCAGCATCCTCAGGTTCCTGACGCTCGTGCCAGGGATATAGCTGGCACATGTTTTAGAAGGAAAGCCAGAAGCCACCTACGCACTGTCCTGGTAGAGCAAAAGATGGTGACGATCATGAGAAGTCAGATTTGTTTCTCGTTATGACTGGACAGAGTATTGTGGAATTGTTCTTACAAAGAGGGAAGTAGATTTCACCGACTATTAGCTACTCCCAGGGATTTCAAGCAGATTTGTTTTGCGCTGAAATGCTGCAGGCCACAAGAACTAGCACCACTGAGTACTTCAAAATTTGCTTAGTGTCTCTGCACAGTGAAACCTGAGGTTCAAACCTGAAAATGGGAATAGCTTCTTTCTCTTCTCCTCTCTCCTCTCTTCTCTCTCCTCCCCAGCCAACTATGCACAAGCATACAGTGCCAGACACACTCTTAGCCATGCCAAATGCTCAAAGTTCATAAATTACAGACCTGCAGGAAGGGGTCATGCTGGCTCAAACACTGTGGCTGTTCAGTCCAAGTCTGTGACTGACAAAAGATGTCCAAATTTCCTCGAAGAAGTACCACAGAAAGCAGTCATGCAACTTCTGCCAGCATATGAACTTCACTCTGAGACACTAAAGATTGCTTTAAAATGGACAGAGAAGCCAGAGGTGACCAGTGAACCCTTCCCCACTGGCTATCCCATAGGCAGAAGGAGCGCTGTTTATTCCAGAAGGATGCTGTCACATCCTCCTTACAGATACGTGCAACTCCACATCTAGGAATTTTAAGTATTCACTGCTCTTAGCCACTTATTTGTTTGTAAGTTTCTTTTATGCGTCTGTCCTCTTGAGCAAAACTCCTTTCCAAGCTGTAGAAATCCTAAATGACTTTAAATCTTATGAGATCTTAAACAAATAATATTTTGGAAGGCTATTTATTTGGCTTCTGCTTTTTGAGCTCCTTGGTTTCATTTTCAAACTTTGCCCTGCAACCAGAAGGACTAAGGAAATAAAAATGATGTTTCAAATGAAATCTGAGAATCTCACATAATCATAATTGTAGGACTCCAGGGGTTTGAGGTTTCAGAATAATCTCATGAGCTGTCAATACTGAATGTCACCAGAAACTATAATGTTGTTCTCAGAATAGATGCCTAAAAGCAACTGTGGGATAGGTTTTCTGTTGCATGCTCCCCATAGTACCTACAAATGCTGTTCTGGAGGGACACCACAAAGGTACCTGCAAGTGGTGAGCTGCGAAATTCTGGCTTTAGCTGCCAACTAGGGCTGTTATATTTTGCAAAAAATTTACATATGCAAAGCCCTGTTATTCAGTCTGTCAACTAAACAAGCTCACTAAGTACAAATTCATCATGGACTCATAAGAACATTTAATTCCATGGGGAATATGCAGAGATAAGTAGGGGGCCAATTTAACCACCCATCTCCTCTGTATTGTACGCTTGCACACATTGCTACGCATGGCTGCATTGTGTGTTATTGCAGATTATTATCAGCTGCTCTCACAGACTGCCTTAGATTCTACCATAATCTCCCAGCAGGACTTGAATGAAATTCTCGATCTGGTTTGTTTCAAGGATCTAATCTATATTATACCAAAGGCCTGATAGACACTCAACAGCTAGTACCTTAGTCCATTTGATGAACAGAAGATTAGTAAGCCTGATCAGGGAACCGACGTGCAAATAAAACAGGAGGCTGCTTCAAACTCCTTGTCATTCTGCAGAAGCAGACTTGGCTGCTTGGTACTCTTGCTTATTATCAGAATAGCTGAAAAGACCCTGTTCTTCTCCAAGTCAGTGTTAACCTGATTTCAATAAGAAAAGAGTGGAACAGGTTTAGCAGGCGCATAGCCAGTACTTACAACAAGAAAACCAAGCATTTGTTTAAGCCAGTTTGGCACTTCACCATGCTGAAAAGAAACCTTTGCAACTTCATCACTTCAAATTTGGGATTTTTTAGCACAAGAACATGCCTAACACGAAAGGACTCTTTTTTTTCCACTGCCCACTTTCTCCAAGTATGTCAGTGCTATCTTCTTAGTGAATACAAAAATAAAAGATCTCAAAAATGCCAAAGGCTCAGCCCTACAAAATATATAAAACATCATTTTGAAGGAAATATCTAATTCCTACAGGTAGCTATAGTACAGATAGACAGATATGACACATTTTTAGGGATGAGAATGCTCTGTTGTGAGCCATGGGCAGTACCTTAGGAACATTAAATATTTCTGTCCTTTCCCTTATGTTTCAAATAAGCCAAGCCATTACCAGTGCATATCTAAATACGGTGTATATCTACAATCTACATCTATCCTGGAAACAAATCCCACAGTTTATCATGTAAGAGTCAGTCGCTCAACACTTGTGTAGCTAAATACACACACTCATTCTCTCTCTCCCTCTTCCCCAGTTACTCCCTTTCTCTGCTTCTCATGTGAGGATTCTGGTGGCCTTCTGCATCTCACAGGCTTAAGCTGCAAGTGAGCTACAGCTGCAATCTCGGGTCACTCCCAAGCAAATTTTCATCCCATGTCACAGCACTGATGACCTGGTGCAGTCAAATGTTTTCAGGGGGAGTTCTGCCACCATTTTTAACACTTAGATTTAATCAAAATGTCCTTTGTTGGTTGGTTTTGGTTTGTTTTTTTTAATCGCTTTTCTAACTAGAGTGCATGCTGATAACCAAGGCCTTCAGAAACTTACAGAATAACTTAAGATAGGAAGTGCTGTAATGTTTATCTACACTAAAAGGAAGAAACAAGTTTTACTGGGCAGGTTTGTTAGTTTTGTCTTGTTTTTTCATTAAAATTACAACTTTTTAGCATTGCCTGATGAGTTACTAAATATTATTGAGTGCTAAATCACAGCTATGACTATTCAGAGGGAAAAAATATATTTCAGGATTAAGGGAAGAAACTGGTAAGACAATAGTATGTGGGGCACATGACTTCCATTTGTTTTTAAACAGTGGCTGCTTGAAGCTGCTTGGAGGTTTAGAGTGTCAAAGACATGTCAGCAGAGATGGATTAGTGGGCAGAGAGCAAGTGGTGCAGTCAAAGGTTCATAGTGAATGTAATTTATTCATGTAGCTCCGCAATTTATCACGTGGCTATCACCATAATGTACGTGGGAAGCAGCTGCATGCATGCAAATAATGCCTTAAATGTATGTGTGGTTGGATCTGAACTCCTTACAGAACAGCAGTGGTGGAAAATGATGCCACAAGGCATTTAAAAGCAAATTTCCTTCCTGCGGGGATGCTGTCACCCAGCAATGATGATTTGTACACAGGCAAATAACTATCTTGTAGACTTTTCTCAGTTGTGATAACCTCAGTTACAAGAACTCACTGGTTCTTCAAACCTAAATAATGTAGGTAATATTTCCAGTGCTGTATTAACAGATATAAGTGTGCATGTTTTGTACCACAAATTCATATTTTCTATTCAAGGAACTCAGTATCTTTCACTCACTCTTTCACAGAAATACTCAATGGCAAAGATAAGAAATCCTCTGTGAGCGTGAGAACAAAGAAGTTATCTACAAGTTAAAGATTTCCTTTTCTCACAGTGTGATCTATCAAACACTTGGGAGCAGCACAGCTGTAAAAGACTGATATACATACATACATATGTGTGTGTATATACTTACATAATATCTGCATGGTTTCTTATACCTGTGCATTTACTTACCAAGCTGAACATTTTCAAACCCAGCCTATTTTAGGACCATGTAAAATAAAGAGCTTTGGTCTCTCTTAGTTCGCTTGAATGCCTACAGTTTCAGCTAGGAAGAAAGCTGTGAGTAGTTGCTAGAGCTTGGAGGTGTTTTTAGCTGCACTGTCCGTACACACCTGCTGCAGCTCCTTGGGTAGCTGGGAAAACTTCAATAGTCCAACTCCCACCACCATTTTTTAAGCTTTAGCAATTTGAGTTCAATTGGTCTCAGTGTTTGGAAATTATGCCTAATTATGCCGTGCTATGATGCCTTAAACTGATTTTAGTGGAATCGGTTAATTCAAGTCTTTCTTGATCAGGCAAAGACCACCCCAGTTACGGTTTAGCCCAACAGGGGTTTTTGCCGGTTTCTTTTGATACATTAAAAGTTGCTGCAGAGAGACACTGAATTCAGAAAAAGTCAAGTCCTCATAAGCAAAACATCTCATTGCTCAGCTTAATGTACTGCTCAGAGTTTTGTACAGCAGAACCTTTCATATTTGGAATATGATGCAAGTTTTCTAGGATAATTTCGTGTACACTCTAGGGCCTCTATTTTGAAGCCATCTATCACAAATATATCCCCACTAATTATGCAAAATGAAAAGCTTGCCTTACCATTGCACAGAAAGTCTCAGGAGGATCTCCACATGTTATGTCTGGGGGATCCAAAGTCACTTTTACATATTTGATCATGTCTCTGGCTTCTGGCTGGCAGGCCATGTAATCCCATACTTTTCCTTCTTCTGTGTAAATCTGAGTCTTACAGACATCATAGTGTCCCCACACAGAAGGGTAGTGCTGCATCATAGAGGATACAGTAACCCAGAGGGCGTGAAGTGACAGGAATCTTGACAAATACATTTCTAAATCCTTTTATGTCAGCTTCGTAAGGATGCTCAGTGCTGGCGTACGTGCAGTCTAGAGATTATATGTACATATACATGTATATATTTATAAAATAGGTTCCAATTCAAACGTGAAACATTAGAACAGGATGTTTGTTTCACTTTGTTAAAGACTTTGGTAGAAGCCACCCAGGTCCTGATGACGGCCTTTCACAGCCATGCAGCACTTGTCCTTCGTCTTATAATTTATCTGTCAGGGCTTCTTGTAAAAGATGTCCAACAGAGATAATATTTTGTGAAGTTGCAGGTCTTCAGCTACAGTGTTGATAACCCTGAGTGATCCTCCGTGTTCAGGGCTTGCAGGGGATGCCTGGACACACTGATAAATCAGTATCCGAAGGAAGAGGGTGAGTGTCTATAGGCTGGTGTCTGTTTTCCATCAATCATCCTTTTCTTCTGGCACCAGCACCCTTTTAGAAACAATAAAAATTAGAGTTATTGTCCAAGAATCAATGCATTACAAAATATACGATATGTTGACATTTTGGAGGTTTGATGCAATATAAAGCAAATTGGTACAATATGGATAACCTTTACTGTGGGTTCTGTGCTAGAATGAAGAAACTACCAAAATCATTCACAGTGAAAAGTATTTTGACATGAAGGATTTAACTGTACTCTAACAAAGACAGATTTATAATGTTCCAGGTGAGTTAGAGGTTCCTGCTTCTGAAACTGTATTTTCACCCCAGCAAAACTGGAGAGCAAACTACTGAACTCAGCCATAGCCCAGATGGTGCAGGCAGGCGGGGGAGCAGGCAGACCAGCACTGCGGGGCAGCTGCAGCAAGGTTCTTTTATTAAAGTGACACAGAGATGGGCATCAGGGCTAGCAGGTGCTGGTAGTTTCTTGGCAAGAGGACCTGATGGAGCTCTGAAAGCCTTACATGTTTCGTTTATATTATTATTATTTTAAGAATAACAAAGATATGGCAAGAACAATTTAATTTCCTTGACATTTCTCATTAGCATTGCAAGAGCTTTAGTCCCTTTTTTTTTTTCCTTTGAACTGTGATTTACTGATGACATTGATGACAAACTACTGATAAAGATAATGGCTTATTTTCTGGCTTACTGTAAGGGTGCTTTTTCCCCCTTATTTTCTTAGGTTTGAGGGTGGCTGTACCATACATACCAGCACTTATTTCACAGCAGATATATGCTCTTTCCCCTTTTCAGAAAACAACCAGAAATTCCCTCGATTTGTAGCACCTGAATCACACACTTAGTACTTACAGTTACAAAATGCTAGAATGTTATCACAGCAACTTCAAATAATATATTTCCTAAATAACACAGGAAAGAAAACCCAAATTATGTATGAGGAAAATTGCAAAGATGGAGTAAGTACTCTAAACAGGGACAAGGAAAACCAGGGTTAGGAATTCCAGGGCATTTGTGTCAGCCTGTGCCACCTGAGGTTGGAGAGCCAGGGCACTGGGCTGTTGGCAGGAGATTTCAGCCAGATGCCGCAGCACTTCCACACTTCCTTTGTCTGGATGCTAAAATCTAGGCAGACCCGTCACACAGATGTTGAGAAACAACCCTAAGTCGCCACTTTCTGCAGCCTGCTTTGCTTCCCAGCTTTAAGTTATGCCCAGTGTCGTGAACCCTCCTACACCCCACAGCCACGGGAAGAGGTGAGTGACCTGGTAAGCTCCTTAACGTGTCAAGTTGGGAATATGCATTTTAGAAACTTATCTTCAAAGCTATTCGCAAACAGCCTCCCTGTATTTAAATAATGCTTCATCTTAAACGGAGCTAAACTACAGACACCATGAAATGCCAACAGATGGCTGAATTGTGTTTCCATAGCAAAGTAATTTACAATAATTGCTGTATGGACGTAAATGCAATTTTCCATTATATTCATTTTATCAAGTGTTACCATACAACTCTCATGTATTTTATCAGAATACACAGAGAATATCTGAATTTTCCTGCAGTAACAATTCTCAATTTGTTCAAACATATTTAAGCTTCAAATCTGAATTTGACACAAAAGCAAAAATATCTAGGACCAAATTAAATTTAAATCTCTTTACGAAGCACGCTGGGTAGTACTGCTGGTTTTGTAGCAACCTTACATTCTTTTTTTTTGTTTTCAGTGGGAGTGTTTGCATATTATTTTGGAATTCAGTAATTCAGAGAACACTTTCGATGTCATTCTAAAGACACTTCTTCCCCTCTGTTTCCTTTCCAATGTATTTACTATTTTCAAGGGGAAAAACGCATCCACGAGACCCCATAGTTTAGGGCTATGGGAAACTATGTCACTGTGAAAATGGGAAACAACTCCTTGCTAGAAGAGGCCCCTAATTATTTTAAGTTTATGGCAAATCAAATACCTTTTAATGGAGATGGCTTGGTCACAGTTGGAATAAACAGTAAGTATATAAATAAATACAATTTTTCTGTGTAGAAATAAGAAGTTACTGAGTTTAATTATCTTTAGACTTCAAGCTTGTATAATCAGGCAAAAAAAAAAAGTTTGTTTTCTTTAATATCTTCCTTTCTAGCTCTTCAGTTACCCATAACCTTTTAAAACTGCTGAGACTCAGATCCACTAATAAACAGGACTGGGTAGGACTAAATAATCTGAAGCAAGCCGCTACCTTAACACACTGTGCTAAAATACTTCCCATATAACGAATTCTCATTAAAGTAAGCCAGTCATAATGATGGTCGTTACACAGAATTATAGACTATAACATCGATTGAATTTAGTGCACTGACAAGAAAAAAGTGCAGAGGAGTGCAAGACATCTGAGCATTAGGCAGCTGTAGCCATGTATGACAGACACTCCTGACAAGAAGCAGCCAATTATAGCTTAAATTTTTGGCATATAACCAGTTCTGATTAATAGTTTTCCATTACATTACAGACATATTATTAATGTATTAAAAATGTCAAGCTTTGGCAAGAACTAGTATGGCATGGCTCAGTTAGTCTGCAATATCTTCTTTTAATGAGCTTCCATTGATATAGAGAAAGATATTGACCAAAGCACATTAAGGATCATGTGCTGAACGCTGCCAGGTTTTTTTCTGATGGAGCTATACGATTTGTCTTGCCTTGGTTTGTTCCTGCAGAGTCACTCATGATATGCATTTTACATTTCAGTGCCCTATTGCTAAGGACATATCTATTTGAATTATTTTGTAAAAAAACCATTAAGAGTAAAATTTCTGAAGTTTACAGCTGTACCAGATATTTAGTGATAAGCCTCTACCTGTGGACAACAAACAGCAAAGGGGTTTTTTGTCCCCTGTAATGCCTGTGCATTTGACGTTAGAAAAAGGTAATCAAACAAACTAGGAACAACTGCTGTCTGATGCTCTGATTCCCTCCACCTTGCCTTCCCCTGCTAGTCGCACACCCTGGGTGTTGGGGGCCACAGAGGCTGCAAAGAGAAATTAGCGTCCTTGCTGGCGGAGGGCGAGGGCCAGGAGGACTTCAGCTACTGCATGCAAACTCTCTAGAGCACATTGCTCCCGGCGTCTTCTGTGTGGGGCAACAGCGCTGGGGCCTTGAACATTCCCTTGTTCCACAGCCTCTGCACTATGGAAAACACTAGGAGGCACCTGGGAGGCACCGGTGCGAAGGCCACATCTGCTCTCTGCCTTCCCCTCGGAGCACTGCTCCGTCTGCAGTCGTTCTGGCCACAAGTGAGTATGTCACAGCCATTCGAGAAGAATGGCACGCAGCTGCCCCCCAGGCTGAAATCAGCTGTGAGGAGGCTCTGAGCACATGCATCCCTTTCCAGGTGGGGAAGTCACACCTCATGCAGCGTGTTAATTCTGCAGATGGAGGAGACAGCCACTTTACAGAATAGGTAAAATGCATCTTGGCAGAATCAGTGCTAGGGAAGAACTTCAGGTCTCATTAGGGCCTGTTAGCAAACACTTCTCCCTTTCTTCCTTCCATCAGTGTGAAAATCCACCCCCTTTCCCAAATAACTCCCTCCTCACAAACCACAGCGGCTGGATGTCTTGCACGAGCTCCCTGCTGGGAAATCACTGCGAGATCCATAGGGGTGGGCTCTTGGGCCTCTGTCTTTGGCAAGCTACAGGAATGTGAAGGAGGTAATAAAATAAAGAGTGACCACCTCCCAAACTGCCCATGCATTGGATCGAGTGTACCGTGCCACCACACGCGTGCAGGAACGAGAGCCAGCGCCAGATACTACAGTGCCTGAGGAGAACTGGCTAAAATAACGAAGCACGGCAAGGAGTGCCGGCTGTCACCTCCCAGTAGCGGCGGCTGCAGAACAGATTTTTCCAAAGGAAACATGTTTCAAGTTTGTATCCCGAACAGCTTAAGCAGATGAATGTATCCAATCAAGCCCAAGTAAAAAGCTCCTTTGCCTCAACTCCACTTGTTAATTATTTAAAGCCAGTTCAGAACATAAGAAATAATGTGTATTAGAAAACAGAACTAACCTTCCTGCAACTTACATTTACTAACCTCGTGTTTTATACCATGCTAAACCTAGGCAACTTGAGAACTTTGTACATATACAAACTAACCCCTTTTATATAGGCAAAATGTATCTATTCAAAGAGTGGAACCTGTATTCAATGATTTAATACACATTATTTCTGTCAATACTTGTATGAAATGCAGTATACTCAAGCAACTGCTTTGGTGTCTTTAGCCTCAAATGCTGTTCCAATCAAAGTTTTGGTTCTATTCTTATCCAGCTTATTTAACTATTTAGCAGAAAAAGATTTCTTTGCCTCAGGAGAAATTTAAAATGTCAATACCTATTGGCTGAAGAAAATAAAACACAGCTACCAAAAAAACTGTGATTTGGCACTATACTTGAAATACTTTTGGTTTTCACACGTTATTCTTTGCTGACTGACACATCATACTACCACTGCCATTACTTGCCAGGTATCATCAGCTGTCAGAATATAGAGTAAAAAGCATTCCAGCTATTCAAATTTTAGAGCCTTAGTACACAGCTGCTTTTTTTCCCCTCTCACATCTTTATAATTGTAGCTTATTGCCTTAAATATCTCTGTACCTAGCATCAATCTGTTCTCCAAGTTTTTCCTCTGGGAATTTAAGTATGCATTTGGGGCAGTTACAGGCTTTGGTTTTGGTTTTGGTTTTTTTTTTTTTTTTTTTCAATGATTCTTCACGCTCAATAAGGTGATGCATGCTCATCACACAGTGTATGCAGGGTATAGGGCTACAGAGCTTTCAAGTTATGCTGTGAGCTGATGACTTTCTAACTCAAAGTTCTTAGCCTCAAAAATGAATGCCTGCCAGTTGCTGAATTTGTTCAGCGCTATTGTTGTATTTTACATGAACAGCTAGAAAGTTGGTGCTGCTTATCAGTGTCAGAAGGTTGAGGGTTTATAACAAAGTTCATAACTGCATGAGAGTATCGCCACTGACTGCTCAAAACTCCGGTAATCATCCTTTTAAGGTCCTGAAATATACTAGAAATCAACCTTTATTTTTTTCACACGAAAACCACAAAACAGAAAAACCAAAACAAACCACCACCACCACCACCACAACAACGACAACAAAAAACAAGCCAGGGGAAGTTCTGCTGTGGTTTTCTTCCCTTTGACGGGCTTCCCAGGCCACAGCTTCTCATCCTCAACCGCACTGTCCTTAGGCAATACAGTGACTTATTCCCTCTTTAAAAGCATCTCCACCGCTTGTTCCACTCACTGTCTCCGCTAACATTTCTGTAGAGGTAATGCTGGCTCCTACCACATCAGATCCGGAATATTGAAAAGTTGATTGCAGAACAATAGAAGTATATCAATCAGAGGCCAAAACCGCACATGCACCAACTTTGAGAGTAGAAAAGCATCTGTTTTATCGCGTTTAGCTGATCTGCGCTGCTCACCGCCATGAGGGGTTTTCTTTGGGGTTCTGTGTGCGTATGAATGTTTAGAAAAGCCGCCTGCAATTTCCGATGCAAGGGAGGAACTGTTTCCAGGCTGGGTACCAGTGACCTGCCCGCTGCTCCTCGCCGGCGGGGCGATGCCCTGCGCCGCCGCCCCCGCCTCTGCCCAACG
>VXBQ01011816.1:95688-259731 GCA_013400175.1 Phainopepla nitens | reverse complement strand
CAGCGGGGCTGCGGTTGCTCCCTGCCCGCTGGAGGAGCTTTAATTTTCCCGTGTTATTTCGGCTTCAGCCTGGTAACGTACAGGCGGAGATGCTGTCCGTGCTGCTGCCGTCCGAGCCCCGAGCCCGGCGGGCTGACCCCAGCGGCCCGCCGCAGCCGCACTTGGCTGCAGGGACAGGGCAGCGTCCCGCCCAACTCGCCGGAGGGTGCCTCCGCAGTGCTGGGCGCGCCGGGGAAGCGCCGCTTCGTCCTCTGCCTACAGCGCAGAAGTGCCACCGACACGGGGAGAGAGCGCGACTTGTCCTGTTGTGGTGCTGCTGTGACCGCCCGCCCCGTACCAGCCCTTGGGGGCTCCTGAAAGAGAAAACCCCGTCTCCTCGTTCTGCTGTGCTTTCTCGTTTCCTCCTGCACGCCCTCTACTTCTGTCGCTTAAACGAGAGGCGCACGCACTTCTCCCTTTTAGATTTCTCCAAGCTACAAAACAGTATCTAAAACTAATAGCTAGCAAGTCCCGTGCAGGAATTGTGCTTACGCCCGGCAACTACCTGGTTACTGAATTTGACCGACTGCAGCTGCCAGCGCTGGGCAGTGGGACACTGGCTGCATTGTGAACCTCAGAAGCTGCGTTTATCGTTTGTTTGCGTGGTTTGCATGTTAAGAGGTGTTAAATGTATTTATGTAGGCAAGAGTGCCGTTGTATTTTGTTGACAAAATTTGGCGTTTTGCAATGCCAGTAGGTAACCAGATGAAATGAGGCAGAGGATTTCTGGAAGAGTAAGAGATTTGTTGTCTTTTTGAGCCATGGAATTTGGTAGGTTGTGGAAATAACTGGCAGGAATAATTAGGAAGGACAGTGTTCTTCTCTCCCTAAGCCAGGTAATCCAGCAAAGTAAAAAAGATGCCTCCTAGTTCCTCCCAGCTTTTGTTTACCCTCCACGGGCAGTGGTGTTGTTTTGGCCTTTCCATTCGCTCTGTGGAATCTTTGTGACCGTTTTAGTGCAGGTACCATATGCATGGAAAAGTTCTTTGTGTAGGAAAATCAGGAATGACCAAAGAGGTGGGAAAAACCAGCTTCAGGGATTTTCAATCCCCCAAAGCAGTTCTTGCTTTGTTTGCAGCCTCCTGGCCCCTGAGGTGGTACAAAAGGATAGAAGATGGAAATTAGTAATTTATTTCTTCCCACTTGAACTGGAAGCATGTCAGGCATGGAGGCTCCATAGGACCTTTTGTAAAGAAGAGGGGCAGAGTTTCATTGCAGTTGGAAGAAAAGGGTTGTTTTCTTAATTACTAGACAGATGGTGGGCTGTACAGCAAAGTGCAAGAGGCTATACACACTGAGCCAAGTCCCTGCAGTGGCACATGTGGATGGACCAGCCCTGCTCCCTCTGACAACTGTGGGGTTCCTCTGCCTCGTGGCTCCAAGTGTGGTGGCTTTGTCTGTCTCTGGGCCAGATGCGTGCAGGTGCTGTGAGGGGAGTGGTTTGGGAGCACTGGAGGAGTATTGTCTTGCTTTGGACTTGAACTGGGAGAGGATGCCCTCTTTCCATGTGTGGAGAACGGAGCTCTTCATGTCACTGCAGTGGCACTGGTGGTGGTGTACTCGGAGAGCGGAGCCAGGCCATACACACCTGCTCTGCACCTTGTGCTGCGCCGGTCACCTCCAGGGATGTGTTGGAAGTTTTCTCTGCTCTGTGCGCAGTCATTGGCCTCTCTCCTGAGACCATTATTTGCCTGGTGGGACTGGCTGGCCAGAAAGATTAAAGGCAGGACGAGTCATCTGATACGTCAAACATCATTAACTTCTTTATGCTAATGGTATTGGCCTCTTCTGCATCAAAGCTGGGGCAGCTGGTTTGAGTGCAGTGTCACCAAGTCTGAGTGCCTTCCTGGTAAAAATGATGGCCAAAAGTCAAGTCTAGTCTCAGGATGTGGCCAAACTTTACAGCCAAATTTTAAGCTCACAAGAAAAAAGGGACCTGATTTAAATTCTTTGTCAAAGGATGTTGAAAGGATAGAAAAGCAGATGGAATTCAGCAGCTAGAGATTTATCTGTGTTGTTTTTGTTCTTTTTAGAGTCATAAGCTGGAATTAAAAGGAGAAGTTTTTATAACCAAACTGAAAATACTGTGCCAATACCTGTATTAATTTTCTGACAGCTCTTTTCAGTAGTGAATAATGACTGTACACATGTAAATGGACTGGGCAACTCACTGTCACAGCACCTTGAGACTGGACTTTAGCAGGATTCCTAAAGCAGATTTGATATGTAGACAGAAGATAAGATTAACCGAAGTTTGGAAGGAATATTTAAAAACACCACAGGTCCCACTTGCCTGCCTTACAGGTTTGGAAATTGACTAAAATGAAGATTTAGCCAGTTGTTAAATACCAAAGGATGTAAAGTCACAACACTGGGAAAGTGCTATCTTGAAAGAGCTTCCAGCAGTATTTCTTATGTCTTCTCAGTAATAGCTGGCATTGGCTCCTAACAGAATCAGGGAAAGGATTAATTTTTGATTACTGGCCTGAACATGGGAGCACCTATGCCTATTAGGACACTCCTTGCTACAAGGCATAATTTATACTAGAAGCAGCATAAATTGCAGGTACAGAAGTGATATCGCTGATTGCAAAATTTCTGTGAAACACCAGCTGAACTGCAAGTTCTTAACCAAGTCCTAAATCTAAACAAGCTTTGCATGTTTTCAAGCTGTGGTTTGGCTATTTAGTGCATCCCCTCATGTGCCATTATGAATCTTTTATTACTTGCTGTAGTCCAAGTTGACCTCTAATGATACAGCAGAATTATTTTATTAGTGCCTTTCCCCACAGCAGAGTACTGCTGCAATGGGCAGTAGCAGAGTACCTGGCTTTGCCTGAACTAGCAGCTGTTCCTGGAAATGTATCTGAAGACATACACAGGTTTCTTCCCTGCCTGAAGCTCAGTGTGTCAGCATGGTGGTGGCTGAGGGTCGCAGTGAAAAATGCAGGTGTGATGTGAGGCAAAGACAGGGCCTGACTGCAAAACAGAGAGGCTGATCATGGTGGGGCCAGTGTCCTGGCAGGACAGAGGAGAGGAGGCAGTGGGTGCAGCTGCAGGGGCAGGGAGGGTCCTGCTGTGCAGAGAGCAGCTTGGTGCTTCTGTGCATCTCTGCTCTGCGGAGCCGCTACCTGCTCCATGTGCTGCTCTGCTCCTCCATCACACTGCATACATATTTCTGACCTCTTTTGTCACCAGCTGAAGGAGTTTTTGTGGAGCAGCAGGCGGAAGGTGTGGGAGAGCAGGAGTAGTGCTAATTTGCCCCTGCCTCCCCCTGCTGAGCTGAGACAGGGCAAGAATCAGCAAGTTCCCCCAGAGGCAGAGCTTGTCTGTCCACTTTATTGCTGCTTTGCCCACAGTAGTTTAACCTCCTGTAAAATCAATTGGCTGTCTAGAATTTGAGTGTTGTTCTGGTCTTCCATCTTTAGTGCCTCCAGTGCTTACAGCAGAATGATTGGAAAATTGTATTTAGATAAATGACAAAAGGTTTCTGCATTAGAGTTGGAGTTGTTCAACCTGGAGAAGAGAATGCTCTGGGGAGACCTTATAGCATTTTCCAGTACCTAAAGGAGACTGACAGCAAGAGAGCTGGAGACTTTTTGCAAGAGTATGTAGTCATATGAAAAGGGGAAATGGCTTTGAACTGAAAGGAGATAGATTTAAATTAGGTATTAGGAAGAAATCTTTTATTCTGAGGGTGATTAGGCACTGGAACTTGTGGTCCAAAGAAGTGGTAGATGCCCCCTTCCTGGAAGTGTTCAAGGAGGAATTGGATGGGGCTTTGAGTAACCTGTTTTAGTGGAAGGTATGTTCCTGCCCAAATCAGGAGGACTGGAACTGGAAACCAACTCAGGACATTGAATGATTCTATGATTTGTACAGGTAAGGGACAAATCCTGACCTCTGTTCATTGAAGCAGTGAATACACAGACATCCCTATATAGTGTTTTGACACTGCTTGAGCTTCAGGGTAGCTCAAGGACAGGGGACAGGGAGGCTGCTGAAAAAAATGGTCACCCTTGCTCTGAAACCTCCATCGTAGTACAGTTTGTGCGGGGTTTTCTCTGAGCAGGCTGGGTGACAGAACAGAAAGTGCTGGAAGCTACAGGTGCTTTGTCTAGACCACAGCTCCCATCACAGCACTCTGCACCAGCACACCCAGCTTAGCGGGCCTGGGAAGTCCTAATGGGAAAGGCCTGTGGAGGCCCCTGAGTAAGGTAATCTGGGCAGCCAGCTGGGAGTATGATGTTACACTGATGAACACTACATCGAGAGATATGCGAGTCATCCTACTCCTGCCTCCATTTCCATACAGCTTGATAATGACTTTTTCTCTTTAGAGGGTAAGGAGATCTTTCTGAATGATGTTTCAGGGCTGAGAGCTTCTCTGAACAGGACACTGGGGCCTGAAATCTTGAAATAGGGTGGGTATGAAATCTGGGAGAAAGAGTACCTCATCAGCAGCATTTTTCATTTGGCTGGGACTGTTTCCTGCTAGCAGGCTGTGGGACCCCATTACTCTTTCCTTGGTCTAGAGTAGAAAATGGACCATTTCAGGTCTCCTGGTAGCAATGTGTTTGTAATTCCCATGCAGCTCCCCAGGGAATGCAGGTAAAGAATCTCCATGAGATGTTCCCTCCCTGAGAAGTCAGTTATTTTTTATATAAAGTGTTGTTCTTAGGTATTGTACTTGTTGATTCCGAGATGCATGCAAATTAAAGCCTGGATTTCCACTTGCAGAATAAAAACGTTTTGTTCTAATAATAAATACTGAATCTCTGCTGTTCCCATTTATATAACATACATGACACAATGTGTAAATCCTCAACAATATTTTTTCAGAATTTAGCAGCTTGTTTTTCTGCAAACACAAACATTTATTTTTGGTGTTAATAATTAATAATATGCCACATGCACATAATAAACGTGAAATCTTATCTTGTATAGGCAGAAATGTATCTGCCAAAGTGGTCTTTCTGTGCTGTAAATGACTCTCACAAAGTGGCAGCATACATTCTATTTTCAGTCCCTGTTTTTTTGTTTTGTGAACAGATATGTCATTAAATTAAATGTTTTCCTTTGTGATTAACAAATACTTCACACTTAAAAAAAAAAAGAAAAATAGTTGATAATAATTTTAAAAAGGGACGTGGCTAATCAAAATGTCTTTGCAGCTGTGTCCTAAGCAAAATACAGACAGAAATGTAGAAAATCCCGGCAACGGAGGGAAGATCAGATATGAAAGTGTCAGTCCTTTTCTGCAGGGGAAAGAAGGAAATGACCTACTTGAGGTCAAAGTCACTCCTGCAGTTGGACAGAGAATGGATTGATGCTGTGCAGAGCAAGATACTGGAATGGTGCAGGGTAGCAGATAGAGGTACACCCTTCTTTCACTTATTGATTCCTCCCTCCAGCGTCCAGTATTTTTAGGTTTCATCACTTCCTAGAAACCAGCAGTAGCTGAGAACCCTCCTGACAAAGCCTTGCGGTTGTATTGCTGCTAATGGCTGACCCACCTGGCAGCCGGGGGTGCGGCTGCCCTCGGTTCCGCTGTGACCGCTCTTCCTCGCCGTGTGACCGCTCTTCCTCGCCGTGTGACCGCTCTTCCTCGCCGTGTGACCGCTCTTCCTCGCCGTGTGACTGCTCTTCCTCGCGGTGTGAGCACAGCCGGCAGCAGCCGCTGGCTGCAAGCTGCGGCTGCACTCAGGAACCCTGGCTAACAAATTAGATAGTATTTTAGCGCTGATTTCTGGAACGAGGTGCAATGTAGTTTGTCTCATTTTCAGGGAAGCCACGTGGAACAGTGGTTTGCTAAACTGCAGAGGAAATAACCATCTTTCCTCAGAGTAGGCTGACCTGACTTTCTGGGAAGAGTAGTGATGCGCTAACACCGAAGGCTTAACGAAACATGAGATGTTCTATTAGGCTGTTTTGTAAAGACTTTTTAGTTATATCTTTGTTTTGCTTTTATTTATAATATTCCTGCCAATAACTCTTGATTTTGTTGACAGTTCATTGGTTGTGGTTAGTATGGGGATGACACAAAGGTCCTCAGAAATTTGTCAAACCTTCTAGAAAAAGTAAACCATAATATTCCACCATGAAATAAGAGATGAAAGAGATTAATCTGAAGCGTTTTCGTGTTATCATTGTGCATTCTGGAGAAGACAAAAATCATGAAAGTCCAGTTGCTATTCATGAGCCAATACTTGTTAATCAAATGCCCTAAGAACGGTGAGTGCAGAGTAACTGTTCACACTTAACTAAGCCATCTTTACAGTGACAAACTCACTAAATGGTAAAAGTGCTTTGGAGGAAAATTTTCAAAATTCCCTGTTTTCTGAATTTCTCTTTGCTCACTTCACTTTCTGTTTGGGCACTTTTTCTGGACACTCTTTTGGAAACGCAGTCACACATAGCTTCACGGAGGCTCAGTTGCTGTAACCAAACTGAGTACTGGGGGAGCCTACGTACCTGCAAGGGTGATCATAGGCTACAGCTGTCAATACAATTGATCCAAAATGTACATAGCAATGGGTTTTTTGCACTTCCAAAAAGGCTTTTAAAAATGAGATGTTCTCTAGAAATGGCCAGCACCAATGCAAGCTTCAGCCATTTTTCAAATATAATAGTAAACAAAATATATTATACATAGGAATAGATTATTTGTCAAAAAATATTGAACTTGTTTTTGAAATAGAGGTTCTATCTTTTGATTCTATATTTTGAAAATATTTCTTGTACTTGGGATTTTTTTTTAGCAGACAGACTTGTCAGGACTTGGAGTCAGGGACTACCACTGATGTTTGTGTACAGAACTCTCTGTGTGCACTGCTCTCATCTCAGTTGTTCGTCTAAGGCTGGACTTGCTGCATATAATACATACAGTAATTAGCAGTCATTCATCATCTGTCATCAGATGCCTTCTAGCTGTTAATACTATCCTAAATGTATTTCCTGTGGAAAAATTGCTTTTTTTAAAGACACATAGGTCTCAGTATGTATATGACAACTAGCTGAAACAACCAACTAATCTAAATTCAGTTCCCGGATGAAATTTAATGTTTGGACACAGTGACTATTACATGTGCTGAAACAGCTATATTCTGTTCCCTCAGCAGGGCAAAATGCTCATGTTGAGAACTACTGGTTATTTACCTGATCCCACCTGTTCCTATACAAATACAGACATTATTTAATACCACTTTTAATCTGTCCAATACTTTAATATTGAATAGAAACATTCCAGCAAAAAATTTCATTATTCTATTATTGAGGGATTTCTTTCATGGAGGAAAAGCATAATTTAACAGTGAGGAGGGGATTACAGTAGTACTCTGACATGGGATAAAACACAAGAACAATGGGCAGGGATAGTATAGGCAATTATCTTATCCCTCACAGTGAAAGGCATAAGTAAGTATATAAAAGCGTTTATTACTTGAAAACTTGGATTATGAAGAGGCAGTTTTGGGTGTTCATTTGATAGCAATGTGGAAGTCCTGGAGGGAGGAGTAGGCAAAACTCAGTTTTCATGTGGCTGAGCCACAGTTTTGTCAGGTAGCCATTAGTTTTGATTTGTGGTATACCATTATGAACCAGTGAAGGGCAGCACTATCCAACTGTTTTAGGTAACTAGATAGATCACTAATTATGTTTTCAAGTTTACAATGATGCAAACATTAAGTGTTTGACTGGATTTGCTGTGAAAATTGTTGTGTTGCTGCATTACTGCAAAACAGTAACTTCAAGAGCCTTTTGTAATCATCACCAGATTTCTGCAGTTACAAATTAACAGCTTACTTGTAATGGATTTTAGGGAATGGCATTTCATTTCCTGAAAAGCTGAATCTTTTGCTTCTTAGTAAGAGATCTCTTACTTCTCGTGGTAAGTTCATTTGCTTTATTAGGTTGCAGATAGGGTCTACATATCAAAACAGATTTTAGCAAATTGAAATATGATTAGTATCAGAAATATGTAAACAATAATACAGATATTTTTGTAGTTCAAAGCATTGGAGGTATGGTTTTCTACACAAATTGGTAGATGAGATTAGTGCTTTTATTTCCAAAGTTTCCTTCAGCATTTTTCAATAGGAATTAATGATCTATGTGTCTGATACTCATATTTATGCTCAGTATAACAGGATATTGGAAAGAACTTTCATTAACAGTTTTATTTTTTTCTTCGTGTGTGAAAATTTAGCTGTATAACTTACACAAACCATTTCAAAATGCTATCTTATTTGCTATGGTGTTTGGGAGGGAATAAAATTAAAAGGTGCTCTATTTAGTCTCTTTTTAAAGGTTCTATGCTCATGTGCATATCTAAAAAATAGCATTTTGGTTTTTACTCCAAAAATAATACCTCGTTTTTCCAGAGGAAGCTATGTTATACTACAAGTCCATGCTAACCACAGTTCATCTACTTATTTGTAAAAGCAAAGCTATATGTTTTTTGTTCTGGATTTGAAGTAGTTGTCATGTGAATTCAGATGGTGACACTGTGTCCTTGCAATGTTACACATGATATGAGTGCTTTAGTTTTTTTTTTAAAGATGGCTGAGTCTTTCTGGCAAAAAAGAGAGTCTAACTGATGTGTACTAGAATTTTACCTGTGATGCTTCAGACACATAAAAGTAGGTGCTGGCTGAGGAAGCTACCCTTGGCTCCTTAGGCGAGGGGATTAGATGGGCAAGGATTCATCATCCCTGTAAGATCTGAGTTAATGAGAACCCAACGAGGAACCTTATGGCTTAGGAGTGGGCTCCAGGGGAGGGAGCCCCTGGGTGCTGCCTCTCCAGCCCCAGGATGGCTCTTCCAAACTGCATTTGAGAGAAGTCCTGGCTTTATTTCCTTGTCTTCTTTTTCACAAAGAGGTATAATTCTTTCAGCCTTGCAGTACTGTAGAGAGGGTGTCAGGGCCGAGATGATGTTAGCGCCTTTCTTTCTCTAGCAGACTTGTGTATTTACTAAACATAAATATCAGGATATTCACATTCCTATAGCCAACACCATTTATTTGTATTTTAAATTTAAATTTCACCTGCATTGCAAGATATTTATTACTATATTTAATGTGCAAGACTGTCCAATTAATTAATGAAAAATTCTAGGACACTAGTTACAAATTAAAATGGTGACATTTGCTGCAATAATGGTTTTTACGTTGGAGAACCAGACCAATACATCAGATTATAGAAAGATGAATGAATCCACAAACAAATAAAATGATTAAAAGCTTAAGCTGGCAGTGAAGTTTATATGTTTACTCTGGTATATAAAACATATATTGATCTGAAGTTTGATCAGTAATATTTACAAATTTATTCTCATATACATCATTATGATTGCATTCTCTTGTGCTAAAAGTTTACTAGTTTACCTGAGTAGGGTATAAGGATTACCCAGGCTGATGTAGATGCTCAGACATCTTGGGGAGCTCTGCTTTGCATGCATTGGTAGAGCTTCCACCTGAGGTGGGAGAAAAAATGAGCAGGAGGGGAAATGTTTGTCCCAGGTGAAATGCTAACGTAGGGATGCATCGGTTTTCCAGGGCGGTGTGTGCTCTGTGTGGCAGCAGGCTGAGGACGGCTGCTGGGCTGTCCTGGGCTCCAAGCATCTCTGGCTGGAGAGGAAGGGAGAGCAGTGTGGGGCTCTCAGCCCTGCCTCCTCCCTCAGGACAGGGATGTCATTCCTTGCAGGATCAGTGGAACGGAGAAGGCCATAGAACAATGACTGCAGGAGTTTGGCCATCAGCATGAATAAAAGCAGGAGGAGACCAGGCCCCTGCCAGCTACATGAGCTCAGGCCACAGTGCACTGCATCTCTGTAGACTTCTTGTGTTTGTTCTCAGAGGTCTGTTTCTTCAGGGTTTTTAAAAGTAAAGTTCCTGAAGGTAAGCTTTCCTTTTCCTAGTCTCTTGTTCCTCATTTCCTTGATGCTCTGAAAAGACATTATATTAAACATCACACGTTCCCTCCCTTCCTCTGACTTTGGACATTTTGAGGGAGATCCAGGGACTGATTTCAAGACCTGAGAGGATGGGAACTCGCTGTATTATGCTCCAAAAAGGCATGTACAGAGAGACAAAGATGTGAACCTGGAGGTTTCACTTTTAAACTAGAGCTTAAAAAGAACTGTGAACAATAGACAAGTAATTTCAGAAAAGCAAAACTGAATTAAGTGGAACCTGGGGTTTGTTAAGAGAGGAAAGCTGGGCAATGGATCTGGTCTGCTGATAAAAGAGAAAGTACAAAGGATCTCTGAAAGCAAATAATTTAACAGAATTAATATTTTTCAGAATGATTCACAAACACATAAAAAGGATTGAAAGAAAAGTTTCCAAAATCAGAAGTTAAATGCCAAGGGGATGCACCTAGCATCCATATTGTAGTTGATGGTAAAGCTACAACTGCTTTCAGCGGGTTCAGGGTTCAGATTTGGCTCTTTCAAAGTTGCCTACCAGGTATTCTTTGGACCATCTACCCTCTCGGGCTCTTCGATTTCAGCAGCTTTGTTTGCAGAGCTGGGGCTGGGTTCTCAGGCACTGAGAGATGGGAGAGCATGTTTTGACGTTAGCATCTGTCCCACTGGGGAATCTGCCACTGGCTTCCAGTCCTGCCCAGCATTTCATGCAGGTCAGAATCAATATCAGCTGCAGCTGTCACTTTAAGTATTAGCTGTGTATATCCTTCTGGCTTATGCAAAAACAAACTAAAATACGTGTTCTCATTTTTCATATGCTTCAGCTGATACCTAAAATCACAAATTATATCCAAAATGAGAAACATTGTGTGCTCAACTAGTATATACTGCAACTTTTTAAAAATCTATTTTTTATAGACTGTCATAATATATTATATTTGTACATATTCAGTGGCATGGAGCTAAGCAGTATTTTTACAGGGAATATAAATGTGCTGCTCTGATTGGAGTCTGCAGTGGCCCTGCTGAAATGTTCCATAATGGGAACCCCCAGCAGGCAAAATGGAGCAGGGAACCAGCAGGAAGGGTGTGCTAAATAAATACTCATAGGAGAGCTGAGGCAATACAACCTATAACTGCAGGTGCTAAAGCTTGTAAGTAACTTTACTTAGGGGAATAATTTCATATGAGTTCTTAAGGGTTCTTTTGTCTTTGTAATTGCATTCTCTTGTAAATAAATATGTAGGTTATCTTACCAAACAGATAACACAAAGTCTTTTACAATAGGAAATTGAAATATTTGAAGTCATGTCATGTAATAAGTTGTTGCCTGAACACTCATTTACTTCTGAGAAACTTGGCCCAACTGCCCTAAAACAGCTGCTTACTCCATTCAGGTTCTTATCTAAAAATTGTATTTAAAATAGGGATCTGAACTAGCTTTTGTTTGGTTGGTTTTTAATTTTGTTTTAAGGCCCTGTTTTGCTCAGCCCAAGAGTCTGAGAGTTCAAGAGATAAGCATTTTGTGACATGAGCAACCTGAAATATATTTTAAAAGAAAGCCATTAGAAATACTATTTATAAGTGTGTTTTCTAACACATTTCACACTTTATTGATGCTGAGTAGTGAGAAAATAAAAAGTGAAGAAATATATCTAGAGTAATTTTGTCACTGGAGCATTATAGAAAGTGTGACTAGTCTCATAATGAATAATAAACAATGTGCAGCTGAAATTGCAGGCAGGAAGCATGTGCATGACTGCAGTAGAGGTCTCATGGGTTAATTGTGTGTTAAGGTCTTCTCCCTTCCCCCAAATGAAGAAATGAACATCTAGCAGCACAAACAATTTTTTCCTGTTGTCTTCCATATACAGGCTGCTAAAAGAGTATGGGAAATGAATTGAATTGTGTGTCGAAAATGACATTAGCATAGAAAGTCTATTTTCTTGCCTTGAGGCTCTCTGTGATAACTTGTGTGTGGATGTCTCATTGCAGCTGTGGTCTTATCATCACCATCAATTGCATCTGCTTGCTTATTTCTGCATCCTTCTATTCACCACAGATCAAAATGAGAAGGTCCATTTCAGCTGTGTGCATGTTCTCCAGTCAATCCAGTAACTTCGTCTATTTTCTCCTGCAGATAGGCTTCTTCACTCCCATCTGCTGTGTAGATCTCCAAAGTGGTGTGGAAATTGCTTCAGCAGCCTCAGTGTATCAGATCTATCACCGTGGAACAGATAGAGAACTTTCCTTCTCTCTTAACAGTTTTGAATCATTTAGTTAATAGATGGTTAGTGGCTCACGTAGCTTTATGGCTTCTTGGCAGCTTCCTGAGTAGGTGGGAATCCTTGGATGGTCTTATTGCCCTGTGGTTGCATAATAGATGTGATGTCATCCTTTACCACAAAGGTTGTTAGCAGGAGTATGCAATTAATCCTGGGGATTTCTGAAGAAGCTATTCTAGTTTTGTCCTGGTGGATACTGAAATTATTGAGGAATGAATAGGATGAAGTTTGTGTTAATGCCATCTTTGCTCTCCCCTGTATGGTATGTTAACCATAGCTCAGTCATCTGTCATTATCTCTCAGTCCTATTGCCAATTACTGGAACTAGCCACTCTCCGTATGTATTTTAGAAATTAGTCTCTGATTATTAAATCATGACTGCATGTTAACACACATTATTTTTATAAACCCACTGCAGACTCCCATGCATTATAAATAAATTGTATTAACTCCAGTTCATATGAAATATTTATAAATATTATGGAAAGGGCTCACTTTCTGTGCATAGTTATTAGACATTTTAGATTATAAAAGATTGCAAATGGTCAATTATATAAAATTATGAGAATACAAACTTAAAACCAGGCTCATAATCCTACAATGAGAGACACAGAAAACCAAGATTCCAACTGGGTTCAAGAAGAGTGGCATGCTTTATGTTTCTTAATTATCTTTATTTCCCAGTAGCATTGCTATTGCCAGAGCTCAATTTACTATGTGCCAATGAAAGAGTAATAAGTTGCAGAGACACTCCTATATCAGATGAGAGAGTTTCACTCTCCTCTGTTGTCAGAACATAAACCCTTAGAGGTCAGATGATCTTAGCTGTACTGTGTTTGACTCAGAGCAATTTTGTAATTTGGGCAAAAATCAACTGTGAAGTAAATGGTTCTTACCAAAAACCCTTCCAGAGGTGGGCACTGAGGCTATTGATGTCACTTAATGTTAAACAGCTAATAGGAATAACAAATCTACATATTTTTGTAAATCTAGGTCATAACTTCTGAACCTTTGAAAATATACCTGAGTGTGGTAATAAACCACAGAGGCCAGAGCAGGAGTACTGAGCCTGCTGGTTTGCAGTGCTCTAGTTTATGGACTAGGGAAGGACATGGCTGAGTGACAGGAAGAAGTTTTTGAAAATATTCATCGATATTCCACTGAGTCAAATGGAAATCATCTTTCCTTCTCTGGAAGAACATGGGGAGACAGTGAAAAATACCTCTGAAACCCTCAGCCTGGTGGTCTGAGCTAGCCTTCATATAGTTGCCCCTTAGTTTCCCCATCAGGGATTAGAAGCTTTTGAACAGTTTTACCTTTTTGTTTTGGTGAGAAAGCACCTCTAAGAGGACTCTGTATGGTCTTTTACATAAATATGATAAACCTGTTTACCCAACCTCCTCTCATCCACGGCTTACTTCTAACCAAATCTAGGTTATGTCCCTAGTTAGAAAATTAATAAATAAGTTAAATGTTTGTACAGCACCTTGAAGCTGTAAAGTGCTGTCTAAATCCCAAGTACTAGCAGACCTCTCAATTAGGATACAGCATGTTTATACAAATATGTTTGATGTCCTCAGAACATTTGGACTAAGTGGAGCATATTTCCTGTTGAGAATAGATCTTGCTAGTTGGAAGCCATGCCTTATGAAATGCAGACTGCTGTCACAGCATCCAGTTCAGGAAAATAATGGCATAAAGAAACTTAATTTGCTACATTTAACTTACATTTTCTACATATTTGGATGTAAAAGATTTCAAAGAATCCCTTTCTCCTGGTTTAATCAAAATTGTGTTGCTTTGCTGATTACAGGAGCACCTGCGAGTTTTATTATAGTGGCATTGCATTTGACTTTAGTTAATGGTCTGACTATTTTCATTATGTATTTTTATGAGTTTATTGTTTGGACATTTTAAAATGGAAACATAATGAAAATCATAACGGAATTAGGAAGCTTTTCTCTAGAAGAGCAGTTTTCACCATAGCCTGCTCCTACTAGTATGGGTTTTTTCATTGTAAGCAGAGGAGAGGTCTGTCTTTGGGAATACTGGGATTTGCTGTGAGGTCCAGGACTGCAGCCAGGAAGAAGGCTTACTCTAAAGCAGTTCTTCTGTCACAATTGCAGGAGACACGTAATAAGGTGCATGAAAAGACTAAAAGAAAATGTAGTCAAAGTCACTCTTCTGGTTTCACTCTTAAGACAATGACTTCTCCCTCTGTATACCAGGCTATACTTTATTACCATAAGCTTTTTTTGACTCAGAATATCTTTAGCATTCTGATACTTGAGTGTTGAAGCTGTCAGGTAGTACCTCAGCAAGCAGAATCTATTTTTTCAGGGAAGTATTTCTCATCATTACAATGCTTTTTAGCCCCAATTAAGGATGGTTTATGAATTACAATATCACTGCTAATGCCAGTAAAGAGGTCACATTTTGCTGTGAAGGAAAAGAAAAATTGTGCCTAAGGACTCCAGAGAATGCATGTACATTTTGGGTAAAGAGCTGTTGGACTTCTAACAGCCATGTCAGAATTCATATGCTCATCGCTGAAAGCTGATACTGGATAATTAAGCCATGCCAACAGATAGCCTCAAAGATATGCTACCAAGGATACAGCATGCTATTCATGGCATTAAAAAAGCTCCAAGGCAGAAAATTCTGAATTGCTCACCATTAGGGTGGCTCTGCTGCCACTGAAGTAAAAAGTAGAAGTCCTGTCAGCCTTCACAGGAACTGTGCTGCTCTACTGACACGTGTCAGATATCTTCATCATTAATTGCATGATCAAATATCTTAATTGTAAATCTGATTCAACCTTACTCATCAGTAATGTATTAAAAGTATAGATGGGCAAAGAGCACCTGTTCTTGCAATGACTATCAAGCCTTCAGCATTGTGTTTCTTTTTTGCCAGATTAAATTGAAATTGAGAGAAAATAGAGAAAACTCATTTCAGAATAGTGTTCTGATGAGAAATAGCTGCTTACACAGTGATTAGGGAGTCACCTAAGTGATGGTTAAGAGAATGATTCCCCATACTTGAGCACTAGCCTGCTTGTGCATTGATTTCCCTCCACAATCTGGGAGCCACTGTGCCCCAGCAGAAGAGGTTTACCACTGTGCCCTCCCTCCTGCAAGATCCCTGGGTGCCCCGCTGCATCCCGCCTGCCCGACCTCCAGGCTGCAGGCAATGCCCACGCTGCACGGCTGCTTTACTGGCAAACCCCTCCTTCCGCAGGTTCGCCGTCTTTTGTCATGCTACTTTCTGAGTCCATGATTAATCCCCACCTTCCATGTCAACTGTTGCCCTGAAAAGCATTTCTGAATGGTGCTCAGGCCCCTGGGACCTTCCCCCTCCCAGGCTATTGCTTTTCGTTTCCTGCAGTTGCTCTTCATCAGCAAGGCTGTTAATTCTGCCTTCTTTTCTGCCCTTTTTTTCTCCCCCCTTTTAGCTCTTTTCTCTGATATTTTCTATTCCATGGAAATCAGATGACAGACAGAACTACAGATGGAGTTAAACTGAGTAATACTCAAAATCATTATGCCAGACTTCTACCTATGTTTCCCATATCTGAAATCTGGTAATAATTTTTCTGTGGATAATTTATTGTTCATGCAACCTTTTCTTGTCTTACCTTTTTTGCTTATCAACTGAGACCAAGCCTGAAGAATAGAGCATCTTTCACTTCCCTGCCAAACTCTGTATGGAGACCTGCTGGTTTCTTTGCCTGTGATCCCATACCTGCTGCATTGCTGGACTTGCCTCAACTATCTCGTCATTTTTGTGTGAAATATATGAGATGGTATTACAGACAAGTTGAGCTGTCTTCAGTTTATTCAGCTTTTTGTTCCCATAACAGAGTGGCCATGGGAATGGGTTGCTCTACTTCAGCCTACTCCATGTGTTCATCCCATACCTGCTTAATTGCCTAAAAATGTGATTTTCTGTTTACTTTTAATCTTGTTTGGCAGGTGGATTTTTTGATGTGTCGCTTGGGTGTAGAAGCTTCTCTTCTTTTCCTGTGAGTGTCTTTCAGTTGAGGTAGCCTTTGGAGTGTGACCTCCTAGGACTTCTTGTCCATAGGAATTCCAAATCATTGTTTAAGCTGATTAGTAAAGAGCATTTACTATAGATACTGAAAGCCCAAATGCTTAAGAGATCTTCATGCTGCATAAACTCTTATGCAGTATCTTTACTGTTTTTTGGTTGGTTTTTTTTTTTTCTTTTTTCCTAAAATAATCAATATGTCTTATAATTGGGTGCTCATCATAAGCAATTTCCTGTGTTGGTCAATTATTCTATGGTCATTCCTGAAGCTTTCTGGCTATCACCTGGAGTAGTGACCCAATGTGTATTTTTGGTGTACAGTATGCAACTTTCTTCTTCAGAATAATCAGAAATCTTAATACCGAGTTGGGAGATTGCTGTATTTTGTTCCCAAGAGCCATGCCTCTTTAGCCAGGTTGTCCAAATGGGCAAAGTTGCAGCTAGTGTCTACACAGCCTGTTTTAATGATGGTGAAGTGATGGATGATCACAGTGTGGCTCCTTACCTCATTTCTTTAGTAAATATTCAGACTTTTTCATGCTTTACTGGACAAAATCTTATAATCATAATTACATACATAATTTACATTGATGTAATAGTATTAACATACATTGTATTATGTTGTTAAAACTGACCAGAATTTGATTTATTAAATCTTATTTAATTAAATGCAATTTCTAATTAAGAAGTAGGAGTTCCTATGATGTTATTTGCATTCTTTGTAGCATGTGCATTTAAAAGAAACGTTCAGTATATATTAAGATCATACTAATTGGCATGAAGGTTACCAGAGCAATAGCTTTAACTGAAATCCACAGTAAATAGAAGAATAAACCCCAAGGTAAATATCAATGGCTTTGTAGCTCCCCATAGCACAACAGGGATTGCTGCAGAGAGGCAGTCAATTTCTGTACAAGCTTTATTTTTCAGTGCTGATTTTCCAGCAATTTGAAACTGAAAATGTGGAAAAATATTACTTACACATAAGCAAAATATTTTCTCCAGCACACTTGTCCAATGGCCTGATGAAGAACCGGCCAGTGAGACATGTAAGAGATCCCCAAAGTTCAGCTCCATTGATCTGTCTGAGATGAGGCTCCCGTGTGTGTGGAGTGACACTGTGCAGTGTGAGACTCTGCTCATCCCGGCCAAGGCGTTGTGCCCTCAGTGTGAGGTGGAATGTGCAGGGCTCAAAGGGTGCATCTCAGACTCTTTCAGAGGTGAACGCTGCCTTTCAGTTTACCCCTTTCAGCTGTCATGTCTAATGACTCTTTAGAAACTACGTTTGTTTGTTTCCAGTTCTAGTTCTCCAGATTTATTCTTTGGTTAATATGAAATTCTTTATATCTATATGTATATACACACATAAAATATTCCCTAACAAAGTGTACTAAGAGAATTTTACTTCCTGGTAGTTATTAAAATGTTATCTGGACGTGACTTTTGGATGCACATTACAATATAAACATGCATTGAAATACATGAATGATTTAGCTGTTGAAAAGTTCTTAATTAACAAAATTTATAATATTCCTTACACTGACCAGGGGAAGAAAGGAATGAAGCGTGGGCAAGTTAAGTTGTCTGATTTTGACAAGAAATATGAATTGCACTTTCTTATACCAGAATACTTCCCAGTTCTCCCTCCTACACCCTTTCTGAAATTCAGAGTGCGGGGCCAAAAGAATCTAGAGGTTGTCCAGTCAAACCTTCTCTTTCTGTTACACTACTCAATTTCTCCCTGTTTACCATCATGCTCAATAAATTGCTGAATTAATTATTAAAAAATATGTTCCTAATTTTTAGTCTGAATTAATCTGCTTTCAGCCATTGCTTCTTGTTACACTTTTTTTCTGCTAGATTAAAGATCCCTTTAGTGCCTGGTATTTTCTCCCCACGAGGTGCTTATCTTTTGTAATCAACTCACCACTCAATCTTCTTCTTGATAAGATAAACAGATTGAGCTGTTCAGGTTTCTTACTGTAAGGTATTTCCTCCAGCCTAAAATAGTGTATGTGAACCTCTTCTACTCATACTTCAATTTTTTTTTTAACATCCTCTGCCTTACATGGCTTTTTTTTATATCTAAAAGGAGCAATCTAGCCCAGANCGGAACAATCATCATACAATGACCCTATGCAAGCCTCAAAATAACAAGAACTGGATTTCTTTTGACAGCACTCATTTATTAGGCAGCAAGGGCAGCTGAATGTATCTGAATCTTACTGCTTCCTTTTTGGGTGAACCAGGTTGCTGTGAAATCCTCTGATTCATCAGAGGAGAAGGTGAACAATGACACGTGTCCCCAGGAGAGGACACTTTGCCTCACAGCTGCTGATGTGCTGGACTCAAATGTGAAAGCTTTGTGGAGGGGGTAGGAATTGCGTCCAGCCCTGAGACAAAGCTGGGGATCATGCCATGACCAG
Source organism: Phainopepla nitens (assembly GCA_013400175.1). NCBI lineage: Eukaryota > Metazoa > Chordata > Aves > Passeriformes > Bombycillidae > Phainopepla > Phainopepla nitens. The sequence continues at coordinate 241,004 of VXBQ01011816.1, read as the reverse complement.
CCCTGCTATGTCAAACCTGGGAGCATCTTTGTGCTACAGGGATTTGGGGATTTTAAACAAATTCCATACCAAGCAGGAACAAACATATTGTGGGTGTAGAGGGCTCTTGGGAGGAAGACAAATCAGATGAGTAGGGCTGGTACTTCTTTGGGGGTGGGTGAAAGGGATAGTTATTCTGGCTGTGCAGGGGATGGCTGAGAGCAGAGGGGAATGGTTTCCCTGCTTGCCAAAGTCACTCAAACCCCTTTACTACTCTTGTGATACTCACTGGTATTGTTGGTAGTGATGTGGTCCAAGAACTAAATGGCATCAGCTGTGGTAAGTTGAAAAAAAAAGTGATTTGCCCAAATTTGGTTATTGCCTCACTTTAAAACACAGATTAAGTTGTAGATTATTAAAAAGGCAGTTTTAGGGCTAGTAGAAAGAATAGCAGAATAAAAGACATATTAATTTTCTCTCTAATCTGTATACCTGGTGGAATCAAATTGCATTTTAGAAAGCAAAGTGAATTACAGGTGAGTTCTTCCCGATGCTGTCTTACGGAGCTTGGCTTTTCTGCTGTTTATACCTGTAAACCTCCATGTGAGGGCAGGAAGCTGCCCATAGAGACTTCACAGCGTGGCTGAGTTCTAAATAACCGAAAATTCTCTCACGCTTATAGAGGAATGCTATATATGGTGAAACACATGGCATTCCTGCCTTTAGCTGCTGAGGGATGGAGGAGATGAGGTGTTGGGATTTCAATAGTTGCCTATGACTGAACAGTCATGGTTCAATAGTTTTCCCCTGCTGTTAAAACAAGCTATTTAAGAAATTGCTAATACTTCATTTAAAATCTTGATCCTTTTGATGTGATGACAGGGGGTCAGGCTTGGAGGCGGTGTCACAAACAGAAAGATATGAATGTTCAGCATATAGAAGTATTCATTAATGACTCATAGGCAAGTGTGCTTGGCGACTAATTGGAGATTTTTGTGCAGAAATATTGTATTTATGGGCTCCACAGAATCTAACTTATTTTTGTTCTGCTGCTTGTGAGGCTATCTTTTTGGCAGGAAGAACTCATTAATCAAAATCCTTCCTTTTGTAAATGACAGAGTATTGAGAGGGTGGGGAGAGAGGAGGGCAGGTAGAACATGCATCTGAAATGCCAGAGAGATTTTGTACTGATACAGCTCATACCACCAAATAGGAGATGGGATGTCAGAAATGAGAAAACCTTGTTTCTAATGCCGCTTATGTCAGGGTGTCATTGCTGAAACCCAGCTCTACTTCTCTGTGAAATCTGAAGTTACACTTTTAAGATCCCTTTATATTTGTTCATTTTTTAAAAGCAATGCAGCTAAAATCCAGTCTGCTTACCATCAAAGTATTTGAATTAACATTTTACATTCTCAGCCTATTTCTCACTGTCTGAGGGTTCTTGGTGGAATAAAGGTTTGTGGAGAGCTGCGGGGTTTGTGCAGGGAGCCTGATCCCGTTCCTCCTGGGTACAGGGTATCCTCTCTCTGCCCATGTGCAGGGGTTGCTCTTCAGCTACCAGAGCATGGCAGCCTGGAGAGCAGGCTGCACAGAGCAGTGCTGGGGTGCATGGGGTACCTAGAAACAGAACAGCTGTGGATATGCCTAACAATAGCTCCCCTTGAGCTAAGGCCAATGCTGTTTTCACATTTTATTGCTATTGAGCAAAAATCAGGGATAATTTAAACAGATTGAAAGATAACTCCACCCTTTCAAAGGACTGAAATATGCATTCTCTGAAACAGTTTCCTTGGAACACAAAATGTGGTATTTAAGCTTTTTTTGCTTATGCTATGTCATAGACTAACAGATAGGGATTTCACATGTATCTACTGGCAGGACCACCTTTTATCCTGTTCCAGCAAGGCCAAATTAATCTATCTTTTTAAGATAATGAATAGGTCATTGACCTTGTCTACTCCCATACTTTACAAATTCATTAACACTTTTCTATGTTGTATTTTTTACTGTGCTATATAGTTACGCAACGAGAGCTCCAGCCATGGTACTGTAAATCACTAATACCCAGACTGAAAACAGTTACTGTTCATGAGATAGCTCACCAACCTCTCACATGTCAGAGATATTAGTAAAAGCAGGATGATGTGCACACCTTTGGTGGAGGCTGAATTTGTGTCTCTAATAAATGCAGGAAAAATGGACAGGATGCTTGGCCACACACCTGAGCAGCCTGTCTGTGATGCCAGCACTTTGCAAAGAACATTAGAGAAATTAATGGAGATGTCCTTCTGATTAGCCAGCTTTTCCAAGTCTAGCTAGCATAAGCTCTTTAGTCTTTGGAAGGAAATACTTTCAAGGAGGATAGAGAATTGTTTCTAATGGTGGTAATCTTCTAATAAATTACTTCTGACCAAGGGAAGACTTGGAGGGGCAAGGTAATCCCAGAGTAAAGTTGATTTAACTTCTCCATTATTCTCAGGAAGGCTCTGGGATTGGAGGTTTGAAGAGCTGTATGTGACATTTTTAAAAGGTTTCAGCAGAGGCTTAAACTCTTATAATGTTAAATATATTTTCTGAAGCAATGAGATTCTCATGCCAGGGGCAAGGCATGAGGAACGCTTTTGTGTGTGCACTAACGTAGATGACATTGGCTTTTTGACAAGGTCACAAGATGCAAAAGTACTTCTGGGTACAGTCTTATTACTTTCCCAATTAATAACAAGCAGAGAGTTTCCGTTTTTCTCTGGAATTAAGCACTGTGCACAAAAGGAACTTCTGCTGTTGGACACAACTGTACATCAAAACTATGTCTGATCCAGCCTCTGCCCATGTGCTCTAGGTCTGCCATGGAGCACACTGGCAAGGCTCAGAGTGTAGCTGGCTGCCCTCGCTGGCCTGTGCATAAAGAAGATGTGACTTTGCAAGTCTTGAGAACCGGTGCCTTTTTCATTCAGGTACAAGAAGGAAACCTGAAATTGTCATTTTTTGACAGGATGTACTGATTTGCATTACAAGGCTGGGAAGAAAACATGCACTTCATCTGCTTTGACAGTTGGCCTTCTGAATTACACTTATCAGCTGTATTAGCCCAGCGGCCTTTGGCAGAAGAGGAGCAGGGGCGGGTAGCGTTGCTCTTGCGACTGGGGACAATGCATGGCTCTGGATTTCTGCACTCCCTTTGGCACTTTGGTGGCATTTAAAAATATGACAGCTGTGAATTAGCTCAGCTATTTACAGGCTGGATTGCACATGGCTCACTGACAGGCAAGGTGCAGAAGGTTTTTTTCTTCTCTTTCACTTGGTGTTTGATTTCCACCTGGGGAGCTGTGGCAGCCAAATATAATAGCGGTCACAAGCCTCAATAAGACTCTCCTGATCTATTTGCCTTGCTAATTTCTGAAGACAGTTATGTTTACATCTGCTGTAGGTCTCATCAGGAGTATCTTCCTTTTACAGCTCTATGTGCTTGTGTTATGGGATAATGAAGATGAAGGAGGCTGCACATCTGAATTCCTGCCCTTACAGAGGACCCTCACCCTTGTTGCTGTTTGGGTGCTAATCATGTATCTGGCTTTCTCATGGCCTGTTTGATTGGTGTTTCCTGCTGGATGAGCTCTGTAATGAACTGCCAGTGCATGGTGAGCAGCTCACATGGCCTCTGCACCATTACTTTGTCTTCCTTAGTAAGAGTTGGGGGGGGGGGGGGGGTGGAACTCCACAACCACTCTTGCTTTTATTTTCAGAAGTTTATCTCAATATTCCACTTAGTTTGAAAGTTTAAATGTTTGCTGAATTTCTTTGCTGTCATAGGCAGAAGTGACATTTTCCTTAGACTGTATTGACATGTCCGTATACAGCGGTGTGCAGAAAGCACTGGGTGTTGTGGGAGAAGAGAGGATGGGAGCTCATCAGGCATAAGGCAGAGAGCAGCTAGAGCCTCAAATCTGCCCAGGGTGGGCAAGACTAGTCTCCTAAAGCCCTGTTTTGCTTTGCAGCAAGTCCTGGTGGAGTTGAGGCTAGGCATTCATCCAGACTGGGCTACTCTGTGAATGGCTGGCATGTTCTTGCCTACTTCCTCTTCTCATGGAAAGAGTGCCTCTAAGTCCCCAGGAGATTAAACAGGGAAGACCTGTTCCTTCCTCCAGACACCAGAAAGTCTCACTGCTGCCTTCTGTATCAGCCAGGAAATTATCCATGTTCTTATTGATGGTGGTAAGTTTCCCCATGCATCAATACCTAAGGGTCTTAAAACAGGGAGATGCTTTTCCCTCTCAGCTGTCTGGGAAACCTGGTCTTCTCTTGTCAGATTGTACCTCAGCAGCACCTATGCACTGCCTGGTTGTATACATGTAATCATATGTTTCTCTTATGTTATATACTGTTTGTTTATGGCACAGAGTAGAGGATTGGTGTGGAAAATAATGTCTTACAAGAGTTATTTCTATATTTGCACCCCCTTTCCCCCATCAGACTCTTGGAGTGATCTTTTAAAATTTTTTCAGTACCTCCCATAAAATTCTGCACAGTCACCACCAAAATCAGTTATCACGGAAAATCCTTCCCCTTCTGCCCCCTCGTATTGCTAAAATCTAATTTTAGCCTGGGAAAAAATGATTTAAAGGATTCATACGGGTAGGGTGAATTTTGTGACAGACTGGTCCAGAACTCCATCCTGGAAGCAGTCCTGCCTGTCAGCTGAGCTACTGTAGTATCTGTAATTTTTATGTATTAGGGATCTGGCACCTTTCTCTGGCATCTTATGCCATACAAAATTAGCCCAGCATATGGGTAGTGTAAATTGGAGGACATAGGTTTGAGTAATGAACAAACAGTGACTATGCTAATTGGCTTCATGGACATGGAGTTCGGTGTCTTCAAAATAGAGTCACCTCAGCTGTTTTAAAACCAAAAATTATAAAAATGAGTGTCCCTGATTTGGTGATTTTTGTTTTTTCTTTTTGTTTTGGCAGTGGCAAATATTTCCGGCCTCCTACTTATTGTGATTAGAGTTTGTGTGCAGCCCAATCATCTGCATATTTTAATGGATGGCTCTTACAAACAGGTGAGCCAACATCCTTTTCCTTTAAGTTGTTTAGTGTAGCTGCAGTTGATAATAAAGATCAGCACATCCGAATGTGTTCATCAAGTTCTAACATCAAAGCAGTAAGGAAAGCAGGAATCACTGTGCTCATAAGAGCTGTAAATATCTTATAAAACTGAATATCAATTTTCAAAAAATAAAGCTTGCTATAAAAAGAAAACGTCAGAAAAATATATTTTGGAATAATATTCATTTTATGAATTTCTACTTACTACAGTGGTTTCCAAAACCAAGCTGTTTGTGTTTTGGGTTTTGGGTTTGTTTTTTTTCCTTTTCCCCTGCAAGTATTTTAATGATCCTCATTCTTCCTCTTCCCGATCCTAATTCTGCTGGCTGGTCACTGCTGGCTTCTGCGCGGGAGTGACCTCCGGGCTGGAGACCGCTGAGTCAGCAGCAGCGCTGTCTCCCTTGCCAGCCCTGTTCCTACACTCGGGCTGCCAGAAGCCCCTGCTGCTGCAGGGCTGAGCGTGCCTTTCGTCCTTCCAAAAGCTGTGGGCCCTGTTGGGTGGGCAAGGGGGATCTGGCATGGAGTGGGAAGCTGGGACACCTTTGGGAAGTTATTTGCTGCCAGTTAGGTCCCTGCTCTCGGTGCAGGCGGATCTTTCCAAGCACTAATGTTGGGATTTAGTGCAGGCTGAGCTTGTACAGAATGAGTGCAAGCAATTTCAGTTCTCACACTATGAAAAGAAAAATATGGGGTAGAGGGAAAAGGAAAGAAAAAAAGGTGGTTTTGCCTTGTGAAAACCACCTCCATGAGAGACGGTACGCTTTCTCATTGCTGTTCAAGTACACCTCCATCCTCACATTAAATTTTGGTTTAGAAAGCCTAGTACCTGCATTTTAGGAGCTGTTTGTGTAGTTTTAACTGTGAGTAAATGGAGGAATTTGACAGTCACATCTATCCTGGAGGAGAGGTAGCTCTAACTTATACATGTTTCTTGATTGGTCAAAAATGATAATCACAGATCTCAAAATATTCTGAGTTGAAAGGGATCATGAGGATCATCAAACCTAACTCTTAAGTGAATGGCCCATTACAGGGATTGAACCCACAAGCTTGGTGTTACTAGCACCATGCTCTAACCCACTGTGCTCATCTCAAGATTATGATCATAAGGATTCATAAGGATTGACCATTATTCATGGGAAATGAGTTAGAAAAGTGCTCCTTTCTGTCATACCCCTCCTCAATCACCTGATGATCATTGCTGTGCTAAAAACCTTAAGAAGTATCCTAAACAATTTGCTTATCAGTACAAGCCTTTATAATAGCGATATGCATACTTTTATATTTGTCTATGTAAAAGGCTAATAGTGCTGTTTTTGTAGTGCTGATATTCTAGGATTTAAATGGGCAGGGTTTTTAGAAGGATAATGTCTTTTGTTGGTTCAGCAGTTTTAGTTGGGGAACACTGGTAAGTGCTGGTGTCTGTTCTCTCTCTGCCTTGCAGCAATAGTGCCTATTAGTGCAAAGCTCACATGGTTGTTGTCAGTTATTACTGATGCTGGAACTTGGGCTCCTCACCTAATTATGATCATTTAAAAGCACATTCTGGTTGCTTTGCATTGCACCTCCTGTAATTATCTGTGGAAAAAAAAAAGTCCTGCCAATGGCCCTTCTAGCCAGGGACATACTCACAGTATATGTTACTTAGTAATTTCTTAGTCATGGCTGTCCACAATTCTTCTCAATTATTTTTCAGGTGTACTGCTCTTTTCTTTAAATTGAATTGCAGAGTGCTCCTCATCAGGATAGGATGCTCATGGGATCAGGACAGCAGCAAATGCTGTAAGTGCTGGTCAGTATTTTATATCACCACCTAGGCTGTCCTTTGTTAGAGGAGTGCCTCTTTGTTACTGTCTATGTTCTTCTATTGCTGCACAATTACTTCATCTGCTGGGAGTGAAAGTAACCTAATTTGGAGTAATTTTTTAGAATAAACATGGCTAAAATCTCCTGCTGGTCTTGATATCTGCTAGGTTTAATGAAGTAGAGGAGCTAAGACTGTTTCACCTCCCAGACACTAATTTCTCTCTTAACTATCTGAGGACTAAGAGAAGAATCAGATGGGTGATGTCATGATAATGATAAACTTGTGTAAACATGAGTACAGATTTTAAAAGCAAAAAATCATGATGTACACTTCTTGTTTTGCCTCATACTTAGTTTTCATGAGTTGTACACAGCACATGCAACAATAATGTGTTCTTTATACTCTTGACAGATGACCAAGAACAGCCACTTACTCCAAAACCCAAGCATCAAACATTTTCAACCTTTCTAGTAGATAATTTTAATTCTTTTGAAATAAAACAGCACAATTCAGGCAGTACAAAGCTCGGCAGGTAGCATGATGATGAAGACTGAACACCTTAATTGAGTTCTAGATAGAAAGTGCCAAAAGGAATCAATGATATAGAAGCCAGTAAGAGGCAAACTTGGGCAGTCACACTCTTGCTTTCCATCAGAGAATGGGGTGATTTGTAATTAAGTATTCCTTCGTCAAATATTTTGTCTTTTTCTTCCACAGAGGTATTTGTAGGAGAAATTCAGAAACTTTTACTAATGCTTAATAAAAGTTTGATGTTCCATTATTATTATTAATTGTTATTATTCCATTTATATGGGCATATCTAGCAAAACACTCTTTTCCCTTTTTTAGACTTTGGTCCAATGTGTAAACTGTATTTGAAGAGGCTCATTTCAATTTAATGGCTGCCCACATATCATAAAAGAAAATCACAGCTTAAATGAGCTAACTGCATTTTGTAGGTCACAAATCTGCAAAGAAGCTTGATGCAAAGTATTTTCCAATTCCAATGTTTTTACCTGATTTGCTTTTTTATAAAGATATTAGAAACACACTTTAAAAATGTATTTAATAATATAATACCCAGCAATTTCATGTAGATAGTAAGGAAGTAGCTTGCTGTCTTTAAAAATAAATAGAAGTATACCCTTTCAGTTACCTGCTCGATGTGATCCATTGAATGCCAAGTGTTACAGTGGCAAATCTACAAGAGGGGAAACAATAATGAAGGCAAAAATCCTTGAACAAGAGAAATACAAGTTTCCAGCTGGAGAATAACACCTCTGCTGTTCCTTTTGAAATATAACAGATTTATAATAGATTTACTCATCCCAGAGCTGAGCTGATGGTCACCCCCCACCAAGTACTGTTAGAAATAATCAAGGACACCATAAAAGCACTTCAGTCTTACAGTTTCCTTTAATAGTATAGAAAATAGAGTTAATAGATATCGTATCACTACTTAGAGATTTCAATTTTAGCTGCTCTGTAAGTTTAAAAAAAAAATTAACAAGACAGGGAAAATGAAAAGACACCTCTCTTTCCAAGGCAGAAATCCTTTCACCTCCTTCTGGTCTGGGTCGCAGTAGCTCAGAAATATCACAGAACAATTTGGCAGAGAAAGAAAAGATAATTCTGCATTTGCCTGTAAATCCAGGAATAATTTAGTTTATCCAAATTGCAGTTTCTTCTGGATACTGTTATATTTAAGACTCCTACAGCTGCTGGCTCTTCAGCAGTCACCATCCCTGGGACCTTGGCATCGTGTTTCCCACAGAAGCTGGGCTTCCTCCCCATACGGGCGCTGGGATTGCTCCTGAAAGATTGTATTGAGTCTCTGAGGCTTCCTCTCACAAACTTCTTTACTGGAGGGAAGTAGCTCTGTCCCTGGCAGAGCTGAAATATCTTGGCTTTTGTTGATGGTGTCATCATTCTCAGACTCGCCAGACGAGGCCCCTGCCTGGGAGCGGGGCAGGGGCACTGATTCCCCAGGCCCCGGTGCCCACTGAGACTCTTGCACATGGCCTACCCTGCAGGCAGCTTTGCTGTTACCAGTGCTGTGCTGCTCTTACAAATCGGCCCTTGGAGGGCCCTATTTGACCTGTACCACCTTCCTTCTTCCTGCACCTTTCTGAAGCCCAACAAGGAGGAAGCTGGGGAGATGTAGTGTGCCAGCTGCCCACCCCTTCGCTCTTCCTCGGGCTCTGGACATGTTCCTGATGAAACAGCACTGCTGTGGCAGATCTTGTTCTTGGAAGAAGCTGCTTTTCCTGGTGGCTCAGTGGCACAGTTTTCAGGAGCTGTTTATACAGTCTCCTCTCTGCCTTATGAATCAATGAACTGCAGCGAGGTTCCAGTGCGGTTTGCCAGTGCTTGTGTTGCTGGCAATGCTTGCAACACTTTTGGTTGGATGTGCTGTGAACATGATGGGCTTTGTAGCCAGGCTGGGCAAGTGTCCCCTCACAGGCCTTGTAGGGCTTGTTGACTCTTCTGCTTTATTTCCCTAAACTAATTATAGGCAAAATGGAAACCTGTGCCTTTCAACACTGAGTGTAAAATCTGCATTAGTTTGGAAGTGGAATAAACTGTGGACATAATTCTTGTTAAAAAAAGGTGGTCTGCTAAGGTAAAACACAAAGATGAGTATATGGCAGTAAGGGGCAAAAAATCAGAAAAGCACAAGCAGTTCATATGCTCATTCATAGCAGCAATTTACTATTCCCTCCCTGTTCTTCCCCTGTGTCTGAAACTGAAACATCCCTTATGGGAAAATAGTTAAAATTTGGTAGTGCCTCTGGTTCAAATTAGAACAAAACTTTGTTTTCAACAATTCCACAAGATAAACAACTTTGAAAAAGTTTTGGATCAGAAATGCCAAAGCAGGAGGCTCTTACTGCCCCATCAGTCAGAGACAATTTCACACATTAAAATCAAACCTCAGCAGTTCTTCCACATGACCTTGGCTCCAGGCAGTGAGTAGCTCCCATGTCTCTGCTAGTGGCACCCATCCTGGAGTTCCCCTGGAACTGAGGCAGCCACCCAGCTCCAACCTCTCTTGCAGGCAGAATTCCAAGTAGAATTTCAAAACTTGTGCGAGGATGAGCACATATTCCTCCTAGTGTCCTCTCAACTCTTTTAAAGGAGTTTGGATTAAATGCATACTTAGCATTTTCTTCTATTAATAAGAATGCTTAACAAAGATAATATATATTGCTGCCTGTGGTGCTTGCACTACACTGTAAAGGTGTTAATATCAAGAATATAAAGAACTGAAACATTTTTCCTGATGTGTTGGTCATTATTAGAAGGGTTATAGGCCTACACAGGATGGAATGGAAAGTGCTTCTTCAAAATAAAGTGACTGAACCTACATTTTAATGCTTCCTACTATATATACACTTGTTTTTATTACAGCACAAAGTACTTTTCCATGGCACAATCAAGAGAAATACAGTATATGCATGTGTATTTATCACATTTTTTGGCTGATATACTTCTGGTGAAAATTAGGAATAGAAATAGGACAATGAATACTAGGGCAATGTGACAAGTAAATTTAGAACACGAGAATAAGCTGCTATCTGGGACTAACATTTTTACAAGGGTTTCTTTGTAAGGATACAAGGATAAATCTGAAACAATTCCACAGACTTTATTAGGGTGAAAAATGAATATAAAGTTGAGGCAAATAAAGCCCTAACTTTGAGTCCTCACCAGTTTGGGGGAGAATTTTGGAGACTGCTATTTAGGCCTAATTATCATCAAAATGTATGTTCAGATATAACTGAAATCCAAGCCCAGTAATAAAACCTATGTGTGCCCTGAATTTATATGAATTATTTAATTAAATCTGTAGTTATAAAAAAATTGGAAATAGTCTAAATTTTGAGGAAAACAACCATTATTCAAATCCCACTTCAAGGTAGTTCTTGCCAATTTGCCTTCCATAACAGATGCTACTTCTCTTGACAGTTTATTGAGGCCAAACCACTTATTTCTAGCCAGAAAACTGAATAAATGACAAAAGTCAAACTGGAGGAAGGGATATGTTGTCAGTGGAAAGGCTTTCCTTTCTCCCAAGAAGATACTTGTTGCACAGGAGGTTGGGTGCCTACCCAAGTGCATGTGCAGACACACAGACACTCATTTGCTTTTTTCTTCATGGGTGTTCATTAGCTTAGGACTTATTTGTTTACATTTTTGCTCTTCTAACTTTTTGTTTTGTTTATTTATTTGTTTGTTTGTTTCCTTTAAAGTATGTTTTCTTTCAGCTCTTTCTCTTCTACTCCAGGATAGTTTGAAACATTTTGTCAATGTTTGGTCTGGTGGTCCATTCTGTCCTCTTTCATCTTTACATCATGCAAGTTTGCATCATGCAACTTCACATCTCAGTTCTTGGCCCTTCTATATGTTGTCCAACTCCTTTCCTTTATTGAGGAGCTCATTTTGCTCTGTAGGGCAGTGTTCTTTTCCTACTTTTAGAAAATATCAAACCCTTCGTTCCCCTCAATAACAAAATAACTTTAATAATCACTTGCTATTAAATCAGAGTTGTAGCCTGCTGAAGGTACCATTGCATGGAAGATCCAGAAAATGATAATTACATAATGATTTACTAACTTTTTCCCTCCCAGAGATTCTAAGCAAATCATTGCATTGCTTTGTTTGTAACAGCAGCAAGAATTTTAATGTGGTAGAATACTTTATGAAAATAAGCAAAATTGTCACATAATGTATTTTATCAGGATGTAGAGTTAATTTCAGCCAGACACAGAAGAAGCATTTGCTTTTAGTGGACAATAGTTGTACAAAACAGAAGAGAAAAAGCTCAAAGGAATGTTTCTGAGGGAGTTCCCTTTCACACCAGTGTGCCCAAATTTCCCTCTGCTCTTGAAGAAACAACTGATCCAGATGTGTTTCACTCTTGAATAGGAAAAGGATCCATGGCCTTTGAGTACAAACTGTCCTCAGAAAGATTTCCTTCTCTGAGACGGTGGTGTATCTTTCTGTCTTCTTCAGTGTCTTTTCACAGGTTTAACAGCCACACACATCCAAGAAGCTTGCAAAAGCTGAATCTGTCTTGACCCCAGTTCCACAAGAAGACCAAAGATTTGCAGAAATTCCAAGGAGTTGGAATATTTTTCCAGAAGCCGCTGGTAGATGGGTACAATGAGAAGTAAGGATTTTGCAGAGGTAAAGGCAATTTCAGATCTCAGATTCATGGACAGGATGTGAATTTCAACATCATGATTTCTTCATTTGTGCTGAGCTGCCAGCATGCTTCTATCTGGGCTCTGGACAGATAGGGACAGTCAGGCACCAGGGCTGAGCACTGCCTTGAGGGTCTGAAAACAAGAAGCTGGCAATGGTTTGCAAGTGACCAGAACCCCTCTAGCCAAAATGATCTGTGTAAAAGTAAGATATATTCTTAGTAGTAAGACTTTTCAAATTCCCTTTGTTACAATTACATTCACAACGTGAGTGGAGACATGCTGCTAAGCCTAAACTTGATGCTTGCACTGTATTATAATAAAAATTGAAGATAATTTTCCATAGAAAGAGAGAGTAAAAGGAAACCTTTCTGTCTTTACTGATGGCATAGCAAACTACCAATTGTTCAGCCTGCCATTGGCTCTGTACTGCTGTGTTACATGGGAAGGAGGCAAAGGTTTCATGCACTTTGAAACCTTTAATTTCTCTGACTAAGAAACTAATTTTGCATTATTTGTAATTTTACACATTTCATGGCTTGTCACAATCTTTCTTGCATTTGAATGCATTTTCTCTATGTGTTAAATATAGACTTTTAAAATAAAAGTGACATTTCCTGTATTTTATGTAGTGACAAATTGCAAAGTAAGAGTCTTAAAAATATTAACTGATATGCATGATAGGCCAGCAAAAACAGGAATCGTGGTGTTTCACCTTTCAAGGTGGCTCAAGCTGTAAGCAGTTCATATTCAAGGTGTCAGCAAAGACACCACAGGTAACAGACATTGCTGTCTTATTCCTCTCTGTGCCAGTTTCTAAAAGCTGGAGTCATGACTTGGGTTCAGTGTGTTCTTGGGTACTGTGAGCAGTGGCAGTCTTTGCCCCAAAGGGTTTGTGATTAAAGCCAGTCTTACTCAGATTTTTAATTTTATTTTTTTCCCAGAATGTTATAGATAAGAATAAATTCTACTGCCAATGGTGCAAATGGTTTCTCTTGATTTTGCTGAGCATATAAAGTGAACTATTTTTTATCAGGTTTAGGAAATATTTAACCCTAAATGGTCTGATTCTGTGCTGCAGCTATGCATGCCAGGAACGACCAAGGACTGCTGTATATATTCAACATTATAATTTAGGAACTGCTGAATCAAGTTTTTCCCTCTGTATGCCAATGCAACAGATTTTACTTTCTTCGGTACAGGAAAAATCAAGGGAAAACGTTGTTCAAAAATTTTTTAGTAAAAGATCACTGATCATCACTAACATCATGGATATGGGTGGGCCAGTATTAAATAAAAAAAAAACAAAACAATCCAGACATGCACACATTTAAGCTCACAGATGATTCTAAGCAGTATAGCACATCTCTATTGCATGTTGCCATATCTTATTAATGTCAGCCTGAAAACATTCCAGGCAAATCTGTTCAGAAAAAGAGCACCGGATGTATGAATCTCACTAACCTAAACAAGATGAGATGCTACTTACAGGTATGCAGTTTACAAGGCATGGAACATATGTTGAGTGAGCAAAACAAAAGAAATCGTGATCATGTAGCAATCAACCATCTGAATTAAAAAGGATGCTGTGCACAAATATCTTCATCACTTAAATGATCCACCTGCATTTTCAAAAGGCTTTAATAATGTATTTGCTGACTTTTTTGCCTCTAGTGTCATTGTTTTATATTCAATTAAGTAGTTTTTAATATAGTTCATGCAGACAACAAGCAAAAGTCTTAATAAGCTAATAAAAAGTCTTAATAGACTGTAATTATAACAAAGTATCTTGATCAAGAAACCCCAACACTCCTAACCCTCCAAATCCAACCTGATTCTAACAGGATGTTTGCCAGCTATTCAGATGGGAATGGGCCAGAATTCATAATTTAAAATTATACCTAATTAATATTTTTCTGCAACAGATATCAGACGTTTTTTTTCTAGACCTGAGTGCCTATAAATTTTGTGTATTAAACATGTCCTTAGAATCCCATTTTTGACCTCTATTTTAGTACAGCCCAACCAGAACTTGCCCTAAAGGAACAGCTGTGAAACACCCTGGTATTCAGATGTACAAAAGTCAGTGCAGGCAGCAGCTCTGGGGACCAGAACTGTGCTCCGGGGCTGCTGTGGGATGTGTAATGCACAACCTGGGTCATGACTGGGTGCTTGCCTCTGCTCACAGAGGCTCTGTGGCCTCCTGGGGTCATAGGGCAGCAGGAGGCCAAGGGCATAAGACTGTGGTGATGGTTTCTCCTTTGGTTTTGTCCATTTCTGGGCCTGTTAGTTCTGCCTGTACACTCCTATGGCTTTTATCCCACTCATGTTCCTGATCAGTGCCTGCAGAGGTGTCTGGAAGCACATGCTGTGGCCAGGCACAGCAAAGCGAGTCAGCTGCAGCCTGCGTGGCAGCACCGAGCTGTGTCCCAGCAGAGCTGGTGATGTGTCCCAGGCCTCTCACTGCAGGTAATTCTGTTCTGTAGTCAGGAGAATTTGCTACCATTGGCCTGCCCCCAGTGATTTCCCTGGCTGCCCCAGCTGCCTGTGCCCAGCTGCCGTGCGGGCATTCGGAGGCTGGTGCCGGCAGCGCTGCCTGGGAGCAGGTCAGGGGCCTGTTTGGGCTGGGCACGCCAGGGACTGGCACAGTGCTGGCACAGCCGTGCCATCGTGGGCCCTTCTTCCAAAGCTCAGCTATGCAATGTGCATGGGGAATTACTTACAGGGATGTCTGAGGAGTTTTAAAGAGAAGCCCCATTTTACAGACTCAGAGAGAGAAAAAACCACATCTAACCGTAAGAGAAACGACCTGGAACACGAAGGACATGAAAACTGGAGACAGAGAATGCAATGATAGCGAGGCAGCTCTGGAGTGCTGCATGGTTTTGTTTTCTCTGTCATCTCATCTGCTGTCTAACCTGTAGCTCTTCCGAGGAAGAAATAAAATACAGCTTAGCTTGTGGAAGTAAGGAGAGCAGGTCTGGAGCTGGATATGTATGTTGTATATGGCTACTTTATATAGGACCAGAAATTCTAAGGATAACAGTGTAAGCCACAGAATAATGGAGTGAAGCACAGAGATGGGCATGGAAGGATGCTCTGCAGAGTATTCTTGATATTTTTAAAACTAAGCGCAATTGAAAAATGGGACATGTACATGTGTCTGTATGCAGAAAACTGACCTTATCTCCAAAAAATCTCCAAACCGAATTTTGCAAGTGTTACCATAAATTTAAAAGGAAAGGCTCATGTTTTCCTTCTCTAGACCTTATTCTGCTTCTGTTTTCCTCTGTGAGAGGGAGATGAAACAAAAGCGGAGTTAACCCATCTTGTCGCAGGAGCAAGACGATGCTTCTACAGCCTGACAGCACTGGCTGAGGCTGATGTTGATGAGTTCCCTTTGGTTTTTTTGCTGATGTTTTTAAATATTTTAGGGGCAGTGACTAAAATATTTGAAACTGACAAACAGCATGGAGAAACTAACCTTTGGGGTACACCGTCTATATGGATATTTTAAAAGACTGATTTCTGGAGTCTAAAGTCCCTCCAATTGAGACGTTAAAAAAAGTGCTCTGATCAGGAAATAGCATTTTTCTTTATTTTGAGCTTCCCAGCTTTTGTTGGCTTATAACATGCAGAAATATATTTAAAAACTATTATGCTTTAAAATTTGGCATAAAAATACAAATTATTTGTCTTCTTCAAAGAACTTACTTTTAGGAGCCCTCGCTTCCCTCCTCTCCCAATTTTTAAAAATGTATGGAGAGAATTTTAAAAAATGAAAACTGTGTGATGATGGGATAGCTTGCTTGACATTTCTCAACAAAAAACTGAGTTCTTGAATTCAGGCTATTTTTCTAGCCTGAATGAATTTTCATAGTTACATCGTAAACCCTTGAAAATCACAGTTTATAGGGAAATGGGTGATACAACTTTAGTTATGATATATAATGAGCTACCATTCTAAAAAAAAAAATTGTTAACTCCTTCTGGGAACTTGTGACTATATTGTGATGTTCGTGCACCATCTGTTTGGTTATATTCCAAAAAAACGTGATGGTGAAACATGTATAGTCTAAGTGTCAGTTTAGATTAAGTGATCAGCTCCATGAACTACAAACACAGACACACACCTACGCAGCTAATCAATCTAGACTTCATTTGTCAGTTCAGTGCATATCATTTGCAGAGGAGAGAACAAACTCATATGTTTAATGTGGTTAACTTTGCAATAAGGAGGCTTTTCCTGATCTATATGTTTTCCCTCGTCTATAATTCTGTTTTGATAGCAAAATTTGAAACTGGGGAGTCACACTTAGGAATGCTGATACTGGCTTAGAAATCATGACTTTTGAGATATAAAGACTTGGTAATCTTATTAATTAGTCTCTAGGCCCCTTAAAAACGTGGGCATGATTTTCACAAATTTGCAGGCGTCGAGGGCTGGGACTTTGAAGAAGTTCTAACAGTTAGCAATTATTTGGCCAAGCAAACGCTTTCAGCAGGTAGTTAACAGGGTCTGCCCTCTGGCCCCATGGCGTGTATCAGGCAGGAGCTAGAGCTGCAGGGCTGAGCAGTTCCCTGACTTTCACCACTGCCCTTTCACACTCAGCATTTGTGGGTCACAAAGCTGGCAAGACTACAGGTATAAGGAAATTTTATTGGCTTAGTACAGCCATCAAAAGTTATTGGCCAAAGAAATCTCAGCAGCTGGGGATGGATATATTGGAATTACTGACTGAAAAAAAGCAGAATAGGTCTTTCTCCTCCTGGCTTTGCACAGAAGGAATGAATGAGGCATAAGGATTTCAGTTTAAGTTAATGCCGTGTTAGCTGATGCACAGGCAGCTTCAATTCTCTTTAATTAGTGCAGCATTAAGTGACAAAGTATTTAATCAGCAAGCTAACAAGAGCAGCGGCTGATTGCTCTGTGCATGCACTTGTGTGGGGGCGTGACTGAAAAAAGTAAATAAAATTACTTTCCTTGCTTTAAATGAAATGGGATCCCTAATTTTATTACAGCTGCAATTGGTTTAGAGGCATGATAGAGCAATAAAAATTGATTCTATCCTGTTTTATTCCTTTAACAAAGTATTTCATTTAAAAAGCTAATACTGTAATTTAACTGTTTAGCTTCTTGAGGTATGAACTTACACCTTATTTCCACAGTGTCTCTGTCAAGGACAGTCTTATGTTGATGGACTCCTGCATCTAAAGCACACATCTTTCTATTTACCACTGATCAGATTGAAGATTGAGCCCCCTTTTCTTAGAAAGGTCTAGAAATCATGATCCAAGTACATAAGCTTATTAACTTTCAGTATTGCAATTCATTACATCAAGGTCTTAAGATAAATACTGTGAAAACCCTCTAACTACTGCAAGCCACTTACTGGTTTAGTAATGCAGATTACCATCAACATGTCACCTTGCACTATGCTCTCTGCTGGGTTCCCATTGAATATGGTCCAGTTCAGGATTTCTATCTTAGATCCAAAGCCCTCTGCATAGATCCTGAGGTTACCTGTGAGATTGTCACTCGACTATACTAAACCAAAACTTCATGAACTGGCAGAGGATGAATTTTACAGTCCTTTCTTGCCACTGAGTTCGTGGATCTCACACACATGAGCTGGAAATGGCCCATGCACTTGTTCATTTTCAGATTCAGAGCTTCCAGTTCCAAGTCGAATGATTGCTGAATCTGATGTTCCAGGCACAAGGGGTTAGGTACCCACCAATCAGAAAGGCAAACCTTGTGCTAAGCAATTTCTGAAACTAAATCAGACAGGAGGCAATGGTGATAGGTGGAGGAACTCATAGAAATAGTGAGTTTCTATTAATTTATGTGGGCATTAGTGTGAGACCAGTGGGCTTTGAAGTCTTTGAACCAACTGCTTTAGTATTAGCTAACTACCTATTGAAGAACTTCCTTTGTAAATCTCTAAGAGGGAGAAAAGAGACTTTTCAATTAATTGATTGAAAACATGACTCACAAATGCAAAATGACCTCTTACAGCTGAGTAGCAAAAATCCTAAATATTCATTGAGATTTTTGTTATTGTTTTCAAAGAGCTCATAATTTCAGCCATAATCAATAATTTATTTTATCGCTAGAGCCATCCCAGAAACATGGGCCCAGCAATGGTGGCTGAAATAACTCAGGTGAAAAGGCTGAAGTGACTCTGATGTGACTTGGTGATTTGTGGAGGAGAATGGTGCAGAGCACACCACCACCCAGCCCTGGGAGCAGGGGACAGTAGCACATGCCCACGGCTCTTCCTAAGTCCAGGCCTGAGGCAGCGGAAGTCACCAAAAATCTGTAGCATTTTCTCCACTCTCTTTTAACAGCTACTCTCCTGGGAAGTTTGTTTTTTGAATTTACAGTAGAGTGCTGAGGGAGGTTAGCCTGAGAAGACAGACATGGAAAACAGACCCTTGAATATGAAGTTGACAGGTTTTATTTAGAAAGCTGGCATATGCACTGGCTGCATTCATATCTACACTGTTCCCCAACTTGACAGGCAATCTAGAGTATGGTGTATATTAAAGAGAAGTAGTTTTTAACTCAGATTTTGGTTCACTTCATACAATTCCTGTAACACTGAACATTTTTAGACAAGTACTGGTTTTGTTTTTCAGTAAAGACTACATGGCTTTTTTTTAACAGATCACTGAAAAAACCTGTGTAGTAGCATAAGTCTGGCTGCCTAGTTAGGCAAGTTGACTGCATTTTTTCATGCAAATGTAATGCCATCAGTGTTGATCATAAAAGCCTGCATGAAGAGAGTATAGGAACGCATGACAAAGTTTTTTATGGTTTTAATTTAATCTCAGAAATAATGTCCAGCAAGTAGAATACTCTACATAAATGTGTAAGCAATATCAACATAACCAGAATTCCTTTGAATTTCTCAGTGACCTTAGGAGGATGAGTTGATACTGCAGGCTTTGTCAGGCTAATGCCTCTCCTCTGAGATGACAAAGTAAATGGCCTGTTCACGGGATCTAATGTTGAGTTATGTCATCTCATTCAAAAAGAAATTTATGTATAAGAAATATATGTTTACTCATCCATGTGCTATTGACCCCAGTTCAAGTCGTGGCTCAAGAAAATATCTTTTGGAGATCACTTAAATAAAATGACTGTATTTACATGTTTTTCTGAGGGGGAGGTAGGCTGCAGAATGTGTGCAAGTTCTTTCTTCAACTAAGATGGAAGAAAATGTATGTGATACTGTTGTAAATCTCCCAGAAAGGGAAAAATTAGGAAACCTCAAAAACCTGCCAGACATAATTGTTGAAGTGTATTGGTCCAGAGTCAAGGTGTTGCTGGATCTGCGTAATGAAGACTACCAGGCTCTACTTTAAATGTCACACTTCAATAAATTTTTCGTTTATTGAAGACGGGATTCCCACACAAGTCTTCCTGTGTGTGTGGAAGTGTTACTGAAGAACTCTGTCATGTAATTTCTTAACCTTCACAAGCAAATTCTGATTGCATACACAGCCCACCGCCATCATTGTGATACTCCTTCATGATCCTAGAACCACAGGACTGGCTGCTGGGAAAGATGTAGATCCTGGGAAAGCAGCTGAACAGTTTTGTACATTACATTAAATTGGTCCCAATGATTAAAATTTATCAACTATTTTAGAGTTATTAGGAAATAGCTTTTTTAAAGTAGCAAATGGAGAAGCCTTCTGCAACTTTCAACTTAAACCAATCTCATGGATGGCTCAAAATCAAATAAAAATAAATTGAAGTTAAAATTTTATTATGCAAGTTAAAACATTTAACATTTTACAATTTAGGTTTTGTATTAGTCTCTGTAATATTTTGTTACTTGGATTTATACAAACTTATCAATATATCCCATGAGTTTTACAGTTCTCTTAAAGAGCTTAATTATATTGATTCACTGAGAGCAAATGTGAAAAGAACAGAAAATAAGCATATGACAAAAACTACTTATTAGGATTTCTCCCAAAGTGGAGGTTTAATCTATGTAAGTCGTCTTCATGGAAACAGCCCAGGTGTTAAAGGCTTTCAGTTCAGGAGATGACGAGACACAAAGTCTGGCACCTGAGCGACTCAGTGCACAGGTGGGGGTGATTGTTGTGTGACCAATCAGCCCATTCTCTAAGTGATATCAGGGAACTCTCAAGGCAGCTGTTTCTGACTCAGAGATTTTCAGATTAGGCCTTATAAAGCAAAGAGTTTACTCTCTCTTCCCCCTAAAAAGCCCCAAACCCCACTAACCAACAAAAGAGTTATGCAGTGCTTTGGAGTATGAAGTATTTTAGCTTCTGTGGGTAACTGTGAAGCCTAAGAGCTGGAGGAATTGCAGAAAGCTGATTGTTTATTGACTGGTAAGTGGAAATGAACTTGTGGTTTTAATCCAAACCTCCCAAGTGCAGGTTCAGATAATAAATCCTCTAGCTATTGCTACTTCAGTTTTGGTAATCTTAAGAGAAGGTCCCTTAGAACTGTCATTTGGGACTGAGGCTGAAAGACAAAAAATAAGGGTCAGGAATCACACTGTCAAGAAGGTTTCCACTTTCATTTGTCCACTAGATGCTGCTTCTGTTTATAGCTAGAGATTGCTCATAGTAAAATGATCCTCATAGAGGAGGATGCTACTTCATGGTCTGAGAGGTCTGAAATGAGCTTGTGGCAACATGCAGAGTTATCCCTGATAGGAGAGCCAAGCTTCTGGAGAACCCTGGACTAGGAGAGAAGGTGTTAGCAGTGTTTTGCCTGTTAACAGTATAAATACTCAGCCTGTTTTCTGCAGACTGAGTTCTGGCTGGACGAGCATGAAGATTTATGGTGTCTCAGTGGTTTCATGACAAACCCTGGAGCTGGTTTCTACTGGAAACTAAGTACAGCGAAACAGGGAGCATGGATGCACATAGAAGTGAGATGTACAGATGGAATTGATAATTTTGGAGTGATCCTTTCCTAGATTTTTAAGGCTCTTGCTGTACTACACTGGTATGTAGGAAATATTTTTAATATATACTTGTTTTTCCTTGGTTAAAATGAAATATTTAGCACAGCATGTTTTCTGTGCATCTGGACAAAAGGGAGTAAAGAGAAGAGGGGCAAGGACAGGGAAAGGGGAGAAAAGAAAATCTCTGAAGAAGCTGAGGGGCTTTCCAAAGAACAAATAGTATGATCTACTTTGTGGCTAAACTGATTAGCTCTCTTATAATCACATCTCAGCTGATGAACTTTGTGATCTTTCTCTGTAAAGCCCTCTATGGCTGTTCTCTTTCATTCCTTAAGAAGATTAGGTGGGTAATCCTGAAGCTCCACAAAACCACCTGTTGTTTGGGCTGCTGTATAATACGGCTTTTGAGGCAATCCTTTGACAGCTCAGCAGTAGGATTGTGAGGAGGCTCAGTTATTTGTGTACCTGCGGGCTGCAGCCTGCGTGTGCTGCATGGCACTCTGGCCTGTGTTTCCAGCAGCATAAGTAGCTGGCCCTTAGGAAAACGGGACCCAATCAAGCTGCCCTCTCTCCTGCCTTCCCTTCCCGAGGGACCGTTTCTGTCTGCAGCAGCACTGCTTTCCTTGCTGTAATGACATTTGCAGAGTCTATGTCTTTGCCATCTGGCTGTTCTAGGGTTTCAAATGCACCAGGTGTTGGTAAATTCATTCACTTCATCAGGAAGGATGCCTTGCAGCGTGTCTAGAACAGAATTATTAAATAAAACAAAAAGTAACCTAAAAACAGATAAATGTGTTGGAGAGCGAGAGTAAATCCAGGAAAGCCAGTCAGCTGCAGGTTGAGCTGTAAACAATAGTTATACCAAAACTGGGTCAAAATCCTTATTCTACCTAATCTGCTGGGACACAATGGTAGCTGTTCAGGCTGGGATGTTTTCCTGTAAGCTGCACTGTCTGACTGTCCTACTGAAAATGTCACTCAGTACAAATGAAATTCCTAAATTTAAACCCTTAACCCTAACTCCAGAGGAACGTAGGAACTTTTTTTTTTCCCTTAGAAAAGTCCAGAAACCTGTGATGATAGAAGGTAAGATAGGAGTTAAGTACTCTGAGTTTCCTGTTTTTCTGCTCTGCCAACGTTAAGGACACAATCTAACAATATGTTAAGCGTGCTTAATTCTAAGCATCTTAATGGTCTAATGGTAGTAGGCAGTAGTGTAGCTGTTTGCCTGCTTTGATTTAAAGACTTCCTTAAATGCCTTGCTGATTTTGGCCTTCTCCACTACAGGTTAAAACATTATGATTAAAAATGAATAAGTGCAGTCATATCATCAGCCACAAAATTGTCTTTGTCAATCCATTAAAATAAGATTATTCTCATCAGTATATTTATTCTTTTCCACCACCTCCCCCCACAATGTAGCCTGTGAGGGGAGGAAAAATAATTGTCAAGTTATAAATCTTATTTATGAATGGTAGAGGGATTTCAGACAAGGGTTTTAAGAATGTCTTATATTTAGTGCCTTTTTCTATGAAAATCTAGGCAGACATTAAAGTAGTTCTCTCATGTTCTGCTTACACATCTGTCTTTCCTACCTTAAGACAGTAGGTTTTGGTCAAAGGGTTTTCCAGCATCTGAAGAATACATCCTAGGAGTAAGAGCTGCTCACCCTTTGTGTCCTCCCTTAGGGCCATGACGACAGGTACAGCTACAGCCGTTTGCCGCAGTTTGAATACAAACACAAGATTTTGTGAGCCAGGGGTCCTGAGAAAAATCGTGTAACAACTTGTCAGTGCTTTTCTGACTGCAGAAATCTGATTGCTTTAAAAAAAGAGTAAACATATGGCTATTGTGTTTGATTAATCTGTTTCTTCACATTCCCTGGCAAGCAATGAAGGGGTCAGCAGACTCAAGCATAGATAAATCACTTCTGGTTGCCCTTCAATTTGATCTCTCAGTTTTATCAGTGATGCTAAGGGTAAATGGAAAATGGATTGATCATCCTAATCCTAACAGTGCAGGGCAGAGAGGGTTAATAACAGGAGTATTCTTTCACCATGCTCTTCTGCCTGAAGAAGCTCCAGGTAACCAAATGTAGGGGTATGGCTTGATTGACAATTTATTCATCAAGGCATTGATTGTTTCCTGCCATTCAGCTTGTAGACGGGTTGTTGAGTAAAGAAATGTCTAATTAAAATTCCTTTGTGGCGTGATTCCCCTAGAAGCACATGAAACCAACAGACGAGACAGCAGAAGAATTTAAAAATACTGTTTTCCAGTGTTTGAAAGTCCCCGTTTTGCATGATCAGTTTAGAAACCTGATTCTGGAGGTTTGTCCTTCTATGTAGCTGCCCCGTGAAGTTTCAAGGCAGGCACTTGTCTTTCCCTTCTTTTTTGCTTTTGGCTAATGGCTTTGCATTTTCTGATGACAACTTACCAGGGGAGAGCTGTAATAAACTGGAGCTTCTCTCAAGATAAAGAGTAAACAAACCAGGGAATTTAGTCTACTTTTGGTTGAGGAGGTGAATTTGAGTTGTTGATGGCTTCTTCCTCAGAAGTTGATGAATGAACTTAGGAGGAGAAAGGAGCTTATCCGTTTTAGCTCTCAGAAGGGTAGGGAATATGATAGAGGAAAACAGCTAAACAGCTTTTTTTTTTTTTTGGTTGTAGCAATTACGTGAACAGCAGAATTTAAACACTGAAAATTCTCCCACTTCAGGAAGTCAGCATGCTATAGCTCAGCCTTGTGGTTGCTCCCATTGTACTGATAGTAATTCTGTCCAATAGTTTCTATAAGACAAATATTCTCTATATTGCAGATATCTCCTCCTGTTTACTCAAAGAATTACACTGTTTCCCAGCCTTCCTATCTCCCAAAGGAAGTGTTAGACAAACTAGGCTGTCAAGGGGATTGTAAAATCCCAATTGTTTTGTTTGAAGAGCGCTTCTCAAGGGTAAAATAATGCTGAGCAAGCACAACTTTTTAACTCTTATAAGCTTCTATTGCTATCTTGTAATCTGTAAGACAGTAAAAAAACCTTTTTCCTAGTAGAGAACTCTAAATTGTATCTTGCAGAATTGGAGAACATTGAGTGGCATTATATTCCAAAGTATGGAGATACAACTACAAAACCCTCAGAGGAGACAGTGGTGGGGGGATGTGTGTCTATATACACAGCTAGCAATAGCCATACTTTTTATTGCAATGAAATATAGTGATAAAGACCCATGAGTGAAAAAGTGATTGTAATTACATTTAATGCAGGTATTTGCATATTCCATGATGATAAAGGGATTAAATGAGACTTCTTTTAGATTAGTATAAAAGGATCTTTCAATATTGCAGTCATTAATTCTGGATTTTACACAAAATACTTGTAAATCAAGAAATTTTTCTTCATGTCTAGGAATTTTTAGAAGCTGACTACAGTGTCATTGAAGTGTTTGAAACAGGGGGAAATAACACTTGTATGGCTTGAGATAGTGAGAAAAGTCAAAAAGTCACCTCTTAGAGAAACAAGGCCTGGACAGATGAAGAAAATAAGGTGCTGGTTACTTTATTTCTTATTAAAGTTTTTGGCTGTGGAGAATCTGTATTCCTTAGCAGGATTATTTCTGATTATTTTCTTGTAGTACTTCATGAGGATGCAAGTTGGCCAAAACCTGCAATTCTTCTGATTGTGCAGGGACTCTGGTAGAAGGCAGCAGACAGAGCACTGTCGCTGGCAAGCAGTGCTACCCATAGACCTGCTGTTAAGATTTCTTTTATCTAAAGAAAGTGTAGTAAACCTCCCTTGGGACTTAAGTGAGATAGAGAAGAATAAGTCATAGGAAAGACCTGGAGTTATCGGAGTACCTAGAAGTACTTTCTTTTAATTTACTATTTTCTTAATGGAAGATTGACTTCAGTCCTAAAAGTGGCAAACAAATAATTTGACTACACTTGGGAAGAATGTGAATAATTTTGTGGTGTGATTTATTATGTGCTATTGAAAGCAATTTTGGTTTAATCAGAAATCATAGAAAATATGTGATTAAAAAGCTCTCAAAATGTATGGGTCAAAAATGTCACTTAGTTTGGGTTTATAACAGCTTCATTTGTCTATTCTGTACTTAGAGCTGTATGGCAGGGCACAATCACATGTATAGCATAGTGATTTATAGAACTGAGAGCAGACACTAATGAGAAAAAGCTTTTAAAATAAAGACTTGTATTATATAATTTACGTAGCTATGGCCATAAAAGTGAAAAAAAAAAATACTGAACAGATAGTTTCCAGGCTTAAATGTGAAAGTGTCCAAGCTTTATACCCTAATGCATATAAGAACTATAGTAGGAAAGAGCTGACAATAAATCTGGAGGACAGCTATATCTTGCTAAGTGGCACTTCAAAACTTGTATTAATTCTAAAAGCTAAAATTCAACTTGCCTTTTCCCTCCCTTCCTTATGCAATTTTGGAATTTTGGCTTCATCTGGTCTTGGGTTTTGGTATTGTAGATTAATAAATACCTCTTGCATACACTGTAGAGGCACAAGTCAGAGAGAAGCCCATGCTATTCAGTACATTATAGGCAAAAGAGTCTTTAATAAATGTAAAGATTTTTTTTTTTTGTGGTAGTGGATGTGGTGCCCAGCTCTGGCTGGTACAAGCCAGCAGTGCTGACATGAGAGGCTCAGGGCTGACTCCCATTTGCTGCCAGGTGATAGACCCCAACATCAGCTCTCACTCCTGTTTAGTAGCTGGCTGGAATTGCTGTACAGGTGGAAAGGCACCTGCAACCTGGAACACAGGTCTGCACACAAGTAGGAAACAGCTGTGGAGGGAATACTGCTGCCTACTTTTCCCAAGTT
This sequence comes from Phainopepla nitens, assembly GCA_013400175.1. Taxonomy (NCBI): domain Eukaryota; kingdom Metazoa; phylum Chordata; class Aves; order Passeriformes; family Bombycillidae; genus Phainopepla; species Phainopepla nitens. Next base: position 215,090 of record VXBQ01011816.1, on the reverse strand, counting down.
ATGTGGACTTTCTGCAGTGAGCTGAGTTTGAACCATACCAAACGTCTTTTCTGCCATTAGCAGTTGTGTCTCTGTCAAAAAAAGCTTGTGCTTTTGAGTTGGAAAAGGTTTTGCTAATGACAAGAGTAAAGGGAAGAAGCAAAAAATTATAAATAACAGTTCTAGTAGGTAACTTCATCAGCAAACAAAATCTTACTGGAGAGTCTAGTGATCTGTTGTCTAGGTGCTTTGATGTACAAATAGATCCCCAGTTCTTGATCTCAGTTTACCAAGGCATGTAATGCTAAATATGCTTGGGTTTTTTTCTGACATCTGACTGACATCTAGTAGCTGGCTCAGTAATACCAGAGAACTGTTCTTAAGGCTGTTGCAGGGCAGTGTATGCATTTCATACAGCTTCCATAAGTAATGCTGCAAACATCACACTGCTATTCCAACCAGTAGCTGAGAGCAGGGCCAGCTCTCTCCCCCTGTCCAAGAGGGATTTGAATGATGGTAAGTAAACATCCATTTATTACAGAAACTAAATAAACTTCTACTATACTTTCTTAAAAATTCTAAAAACCTTCCAAAACCCAAACAAAAAACAAAACGGAAACCAAACCCCAAGAAACTGCTTCAAGGACTGGTGGACTCTCAAACATGGATTTTACTTGTGCAGGAATGGCAGAGCTATTTTTTCCTTTCTTAATTGCTTTTAGTAGGAGGATTGAAGAAGCTGTGTAAGAAACTGTAATGGATGTCATTGTAAACCAAGAATAGGACAGGTTTATAAAGCCTGGTCTTACCTGTGGAATCACTGGAGATCCTGTAGGGTGGATGGCCTTCCTCTGGGGCCAGTGCTTCCTTTCACTACAAACTGTATAGAGGCTCAGTTACATATCCTGATGTGTGTTGCCTCAGCACCTGGGAAAGACCTTGCCTGCTAACCTGGGTAATTTTTCTGTGGATATCATAACTGAGGAGGGAAACAGGCAAGTCTTTTGAACAACCTAGGAACCTGAGCCAGGCTGGAGGCCAGTGCTGTGTGGTGTTCTTGCTGAATGACTGCTAGTAAAACCACTGCGTTGTTCAGATCCAAAAACATAGGATTATTTTAGCACTGTGTTTCTAGGGTAAGTAGTAATGAAGGATGGTCAGAAATAGCCCATCAAACCTACTGCATGAGGAGGAGCTATTACATTCCCAAGTACAACCTCTAAATTTTTGGCACCTTGGGAACTACTTCAGCCATGAGGGCTGGTTTTTGTGGTATGAAGCCTAGAGTGAGTCCTTTGTATATTATAGCAAGGGTGGGCTTTTGCAAGGTGTATTAGTAGAAACAGTGGTATTAATACACCTGTTAGTTCACATACCTGGTGAATTACAAGTTATTCTAATTACAGAACAATTTATCTTTCTTTTTTTTTTTAGAGTTCTTCATTCCTAAACAATAGTCAGTCTTAGAGGAAGCTACCAGGGGACTTTTCAGCCAATTAATAAAAAATGCATTTTTTTCCTGAATGTATGATCTTTGCTTGGCTTTTGTTAGATTAATAATTTGATAAATATTGTTGAATGTGTTTAATGCAATTTGCTCGTCTTTAAAATGTTCTCATAGTTAAAAGAAAAATCACTTTTATTTTTGCTTTCATGAGAAGAATCCCATTTTCCCTCCCTTCAGGATGATCTAATGCTGCAGCATATAGGGATTGGTGAGTGGAGGGGAAGAGTTGAGCAGCCAGGTTGCTCAAGCATTGCTGTCAAGTTTGAATGGCCAGTGCAAATTAATTGTTTTTTATAGTTTCCATCTTTGTAAGCACTTTGCGTATCACCACCAAGGAAGCTGGGTGATAGTGCTGTGGCAAAGCAGGCAGTAGAGAGGTCTGGAAGTAGGGTGAGGCATGAAGACAACTGAAGAAGCAGAGTCTGCTCTTTTTTTGCCTGCCCCACGTGGACACAGCAGAGGTGCAGTGTTTGATGGGCTGGGATCTGCTACTCTTCTGCTCTGTGCACAGTGTTGGGGTCAGGGTGATTCCAGGTACTGGTGCACTGACAGCTCGACACACCTGTGGTTCTTAGTGAGCTCTCCTGGCCTGCTGCCCTTTCACTCCTCCAAGTGCTGCTCCTTCATGGTGTGCTCATACCATAAGCTGCATAAAAGAAGTTCCTGTTTGCTTCAGTCACTGCCCCAGAGGCTACCAAGGGTCAATGTGCATGGTGGTGGCTGCCAGCAGGTGCCCCTCCCTCACATGACTCATGGGCTCCAGAGCACATCATGTCGTGGGGAAGATAAGGAAGGAAGGATATGGCTGTCCACCCACCAGCAGCTGGGCTCAATTAAACATTGCATCAAACAGGTTTGCTGCTTTCTGCTGGGAATGGAAACAAGCAGTAAGCAAGAGAGTAACACGGGCGCTACTTTCAGCATTAGCAGAGCTTGTAGCGGAGGATAATGCCTTTTGTTCCCTAGAGGCTGTCCAGCACATCATCTGCTGCTGTGGGCTACATGCTCAGCAGCCAAAAATTGGCACTTGGGGAACAGATATTAAGTATTTTTGCCTAATTCTCTAGAAGTTCTACTGGAAACTAGACCAGGAATTGTACTACCTGGTATGAAAATTTTATGTTAAACAATTCAAATGCTTAGTCTAAAAAATAAAAACTCTTGTCCTTTCACAACTGAAATACAAAGCAGAATATTCAGGTAAAAATAATTTATGACAGTAATTATGGTATAAACTAACTTTTCACCAGCTAGTTACTTAAATTCCTTCTTCCCTACTCCACACTTTTCAAACCTGTAGGGAAATCGCTGCAAGAAATACCCCTTCTGCCTGCTATATTAATCAAAAATAGGATAGTGTGTGTGAACACTTAACTGCGTAATGAAAAAAGGATCTCATATGCAATGATCTGGAGGATCAAGAGGTCAACTAGTTTTCTGAAACTACGTCTAATTTTTACTGGCAACATCTAATATTAATTACTAAAACTCACACCTTTCTCCATTAAATTCTGAACATTTATGCACATTAATGTGAGACATCTAATGGCTTGACAGCTTTAATTTTTTCACTGTGTGCTTTTCATTTTGTTTAACCACAAGAAAACTGAACTTCTATTTATTATGGGAAAAATTGATCCAGAATAAATCCTGACAGTTTGAGTTACTTCTGAGCTTTTGTATTTAATGGAAACACAGTATGAAATCCCTTTCTATGCTCCCTGTGTGGGAAGAGGGGATTTGACAGTAGGAGAGCAGATATCACCACTAATAAAAATGACTGCATGGCAGAGTGGGACAGGCATGTTGTGTACTCATTTTGCTTCAGGACCCTTCTCCAGCAGGGAAGCCCCAGCACATTGGTTCTTAAGTGCAGATAACCAAAAGCAGCTCTAGCAGGCAGCATTAGTTGTGATAAGTGTGCAAGATTGCTGCTATTGCTGCCTTTACACCAGGAGTGTCTGCAGACCACAGATAGTCAATAGATGATCATGATGTCCCTTCTCCAGCCATGTCTTGATATCTCCAGGCAAGCTGAAGCCTTTATGGTAAATGCAGATGCTGCATTCAGAAAATAAGCCTTGTTTGGTTGAGCTCTTCCTCACTGCCACAATAACATCGCAGATGTCTGGTGCTTACTGGACTTTGGCTGAAATGCTCAGTCTGGTGTGACAAGCATGGATGCCAACTGGATCAAGTGTGTATTGCTGCAAACCTGGAAAGTGGTCACCAACTCATTTCACGCCAGCTGAATAGAAAGACATAAACTTGGTATAGGATTTAAGAAAGAAAAAAACACAAGCCGTATTTTAATCATTAAGAAACAAAGCATAAATGAAATGGTGAGTACTGAAGAAGGCTAGGTGAGGACATTGTGAGGCCCTAAGGAAATTTCTTATAGGAGAACAGTTACTGCAGCAGAGTTCAGAAGTGGTAGGGAGATGCTCAGCAGCAAGGAGAGAGTGGAAAGAGTAGATGATCTGTCCTTGGTAGGACCAGTACTATTAAATAGCAATTTCAGCTGTTGCTTGCTTGTCTACCTTGTTTTTTCACTTTGACTTAGCATGAATGGTAGCTTAATAACTGCTTTTGTATTTGTAGTCCCCTGACAGGAGTACTATCAGGCTGGATAACCTGTGAGAAATTCAGGACTCCTGAAGTAGAGGCGGCTCTGACCTCAGATGCTGAAACTTAGTCCCTGCTCCCTTTGTTGCTTGTCACTCCTGCTCTTGCTGCTGAGGGGGGATTTCTCCTCATCGCTTGTGGCACCTTTCAGCCTTTAAGATTGTTTTGTAAATCATGAATGTTGGAAACACGTGTATCTAAACTGTCTAGAGTTCAGGTTCTTGAGCAAGGTTATTGTTTGACAGAGGGAGAAATCCTTCCTAGTCCTACCCTGCAGTAACATATGATAGTGAGCAGGAAATGGTGTGATAGTTAAAGCAGATGGTTTCTCAGCAAAAGCCTTCTGTGGCTTGTGTTCTCTGTAACTTTTTTTTTTTTAGTGAGACAAACCAGGTTTCCTGATATGACAGCTTCATTGCTGTGCCTTGTGGAAACATGCTGCCACTTACACTAATTTTTACCTTGTAAGAATATGAGAGCACAGTGGCAAAGCAAAAAAGTCAGTGTTGCTATGATTTGAGACTTGCTTTTATTTTTGTTTTTTTTCATGGCATAAATGGTTGCCAATAGAGGGAAGCAATTTGTTTAACTATGCAGAGAACAACAGTACTACAATATAGATGTGTTGCTGCTTTTCCTGATTTTTACATATCTATGTCATGAGCCAATGTAGTTGCTAAAAGAGTGCTCCCCAGAAGGTCTGTTCTACAGCTGCATGGTTTGTAAATAACAACAGTTAGGGGAAAAATAATAAAGACAAACTTATTCCAGAAGACTGCACTAACAGGGTTTAGAGTCTGAAACGGTGCATGTAAGTGAATGTAGAGCACTGGTGTCGATAAAGGCCAGGGAATGCTGCAAACAGGGCTGGGGAGATGGGAGGTGTAGGAGTGCACTGGCCTTCCAGGGAGTGAGGGGAGTGGTGACATGTCTGACATGTCTGACACATCTTGGTTTGTGCAGGCCAAGGGAAAGGGGATTGCCTTTGCCTTTCCTCTAAGGTATAAAGGAGGAGCAAACTGCTTCACAGTGTCCTCTCTTCTCACTGGTGCATCGGACCTCTGTGTATGTTGGAGGTGAAAATATGATAATTAGTTTGTTTTGGCTATACTGACTTCCATTGAATATATCAAAAGGTTTCGGATTAGTGCTGGGTGACACTGAGGTGGTCTTCCTACAGTTCTGTTAACTATGTCTTCCTACAATGCCAGGCATTGTCTGTGTTCGATGGGAAGGGGTCACGGTGGTATCTGATTACACTCATGCTTGTTCTTAGAGCCATCCTTTTTTTTGGAGTGATTTGGGGTCTCTGAAGGTCAAAGTATGGGAACTAAAACTAATAATCACCTATAACAATTCAGAAACAATTTCTGGAAATGCCTTCACCATATTAACTGTTGGTGTAAAATAAGAATTCTTAAATGATTGTGCATTCATCATTCGCATTTCAGCTCTACGAGGCTGAACTCATTGATTTTAAATTCATGTCCCAAGACTCTTCCTTCGGTTTCCTAAACCTGTAATAGGGCTCTAAAGGACCAGTTGATGACATCATGATAATTTTTCTTATGTAGTAAATGGTGAAGCCATTATCACGTGACTTAACAGGACAACATGACTTTTGACTAAAGAGAATGGGTTCTCAAAGAAAAGTTCTTAGTCAAAAATATATCTTCCATAAAACAGGGAAAATACAGAAAATTACTGTCAAAGTAAATTGCATTTTGGATGAATACCATCTTCTTTTAAGTTTGCCCTAACATAATCCTTCTTTATTTACTGATGTTGGCCTTTTCTCTTTAGAGACCTTTAGTGAGGACTTATTTCATATTGCATTTATCATAAAAGTGACTTAAATAATCAGAGATGTGGTAGGCCTGACATTTTTTAATTATTAGCATAAATAAAGACCCATCTTTTTTTTTTTAGCATAAAGACCCATTCCACACCTGCTGCAATTATAAAAATATTTCTTCTTCATTTTTAAAACAAATTATGTGCTTCAGGGAGTTAACCAGAGTGATGAGAGGCTGTTCTTTTTGGTAATTTCTCTGTGTTGTCCATGTTTATTAGATATGACCGCAGAGGACCAACAATGCGGTTTTGATGCCATGCAATTCATGAATTCCTTGCAGTTTCTGGGAAGGGTATCTGCATAGTAATGAAAACAGAATTGTGGATGAAAAATACTCCAGAAGTGTTTTATCGCAGCCTGATATCTACACTGCGCTGCCTTTAGATACTGTATTTCTGAAAAGAGCAGTTTGGTGAGAAATGCTATGCTGGTCACAAAAAACTGAAACTAGAACAGAAAAGAGGCCCCTTCAGCTTTTAGATAGTATCTAAAAAGCACTTCAGTTTGAATTTTGATCACTTTAAAGATGAAAAATTTCATGTGAATTGAAAAAGCTGAGCTATGTTTTGCTCAGCATTGCTTTCTGTCGTTTGTTCCATTTGTATGTGTAAGTCAGCATTAGTTATAAAATGTATACATAATTACATTTAAAAAAGTACAACACTTTCAATTAATCTAATCTGAGACTCCATTTTGTCAAAGTACTCTACTTTAGAAGTTCATATTCCCTTCTCATGCAGGCTGTCATATTTATATTTTTTAATGAAAAGTTTATCATGAAATAGTAATGGTATTTTAACACTCTTGGCAAGACTGGTTGCAGCACAACAATAAAATCAACTGATTACAACTAAATAATTTCTCTTCAAACTGTGGTGCCTTAGATTAAACAGTCTTGTCTAACAAGACTGAGAGAAGCTTTCTGTACTTTTCTGTGTGGTGGAAGAAAGCCTCTTTTATATCATGCTAGATAATTTCTATTTCCTAAGCTGCTCTTCCTGTTCAACAGTTAACTGACTTCAGTGAGGTGTGGTATCCTGTACAGCAAGTGAAGATGTCTTACATTTGGATGGTTTCAGATTTCTTGTGATCCCATTAGATGTAAGGGGACTACACTGTCTTCAGAGGTCCATGTGGCTCTCTGAGGCTTCCCTGTCTCTCAGCATGTCACAGCTCTTCACACTCCTGAAAGTTTTCACAGCATAGAATGTCTAATGTGACGTTTGCTTCTTGTGACACACCAAGATTGTCTAGCATTTGTCACAGTGCAAATTATTAGCTGGATACCTTTTGTTAAAAAAAAAATGATGGCAATTCGGCAATTTAGTGTAAATTCATAAATGTGTTGTTTAAAAGTTAAAGTAATTATTTAAAAGCTTTTTGATTAATGATAGCTAACAGCTTGTATGTATGAATATTATACTGCTGAGTGGCTGTATTCCAGGTGAAGTGATTGATTGTGTTCTAGGGGCGCACATATGTTCTGGGTGCATATAAATTATTGCTAGTCATGCAGTTTAACTAATGGGATTATTTTCAGTGGTATTTCTGATATTTTAATGTGCTTGCTTTTCAGTCTGATTCTACATATACAAGACTGGTCTGTCTTGCATCACTGTAGTTATACTCTTGTTCTTTTTCATGTAACTGTCATAGCTCAGGGACTATGAAAAATGAAAAGAAAATGCATTTTGATGTCTTGAAAACAGCAACATAGACAAGAAAAACCCCAAAAACCAAACCCATAATACTTTATATTTTAAGCAAACAAAAGGTCTATTTTGAATTTCTCATGCCAAGACAATTTGGCTTTTAGGATAAGGTTTCCACATATGTTCAACAGCCATCTAAGCAAAACTCTTTGGATATCTGTCCTCCATTTGCTTCAGTCTGAGGCAGAAATCCAGACTATATGGTGAAAGAAACTGGTCTCTAAAATGTTCGCAAAATTTGTTCCTCAGAATGTAGACCTTTATATCACTTGACATTCAGGGAAGCAAGTATTTTGTTACAAAAAGGTTTCTTGAAATTTCGTTTGAAGGCAGCAAACTGAATTGTGTGGGCTAAGCTTACCAAGCATGTTGCAGCTGCTCTGGTGGTTTTGTTAGCACAGAGAGCCCACTTGACATCTCTGGCTATACCAAGAAACCTGTGTGAGCACTAAGCTTCTAGGATATGGCCAGAGCCCAAGAGTTGGACTGAGACCTTGCTGGAGGTGTCAGACATTACCTTGAGCCACTGGGGATTTTGATATGTAATATAAAATGGAACAACTTATGAGGGGGTTGGTTTAATACCAAGCTACCACAGGGCAGAGGGAATGCAGAGGGGGCATCAGTTCAGTTTTGGTCCCAGCCTCTGGCCTGGGCAACAGCTCTTTGGCTGTAGCCCGCAAATACAGAGCTACAGAACATGTTCCGAAAAACAAACCCAAGGTGCTAGACTGACAGCAATTGTGCAGTGCTCAATTGTCTCAGTGATGCAACTAAAAAGGCAGCAACTGGGCATGTCTTCTGCCATTCCCTATTTCCATGAACATCACCCAGGATTTGCCAAAACCATTTCTAGACATAAAGGTGTCCCTTGTGTCCTTTCAGGATTTGGCCTCTATGCTCAGACTGGAATTTTGTGGGGAGGATGCCTGTCTCCCACAGCCCAGACTGGGACCATCCACTCATTTCACGCAGCGAGGAGAGCAGCTGTCAGACAGTAACTGCTTTCATCCACCGACCCTCTCCCTCTGTTATTTGCTCATTGCTGTCATTTCTGCCTCTCTTCTCATGTGCAGCATATCTGCTTCTAGATGTTCTGAGCACTTTCTGCATGCAGATCTGGAGCAGGCTGCCTATCAGAAATCAATATTTTAAATGATGTTTTCCCCACAAGATTATTATCATTGTAAAATCAAAATATTTTGCAGATCTTGAAAGCTCCAAGAATATTCTGTGTATGAGCTGACAGGAAACCATAATCAAATTGTCAAGCAATTGCTTCTACTGTGGCAAAGTGAGAATGTTAGATTACATGTGTCAGCATGTGAAGATAAAGACTGTGTAGTGAACAGCACGCTGAAGGCTTGATAGGAGATGGGAAGTTTATCGCTGTACGCTGTAACCTATTGTGGACAGTTCTGCTACCTCAGCAGTCCTCAGTTTGCATTAGAAACTATGATCAATAAAATGCCTCAGTTTTGTCATTCTACCAACATTATTTGATCAATTAAACTGAAAACTAATTGCTATTCCAAAGGGTTAAGTAATAAAAGATGCAGAATACTAATGTACATTTAGTTGTTTACTGAATCTAATATTATTATCGCTGGTCTAATCTCTTCAAACTGGCGTCAAAATGTATGCTGCTGTGATTATTTGAGTAAGAAAAATGGCTCATTTATTCAACATATACATTGGCTGCTGATCTGAGTTTTCAGATGTTTAAAGATTTATGTTCAAATTATTTTTTTCCAGCTTTCCTGTCCTTTTACCTGTTCTTTGGCCAACTCCTTAATCTTCTTGTTCTCTATGGCTGCTCTATGTCCACTGAAAAGTTGATACTGGTGTTTGGTTCTGAGCTTGGGACTCTAACCCAAAATGTGCCGAGACATGAACTCTCATTAAATTCAGTCAGAGTTTATGATTCACCACCTTGAAAGATCAAGGCTTGTAGGACATGTTCTCAAGTAGCCCAATCATTCATGTAGCCTTTTCTCTTGTAGAGAAAGAAAATGTATCTGCAAGAGTGGAATTGAAAAGATTTTTAACTGGTAACAGATTGCCATTCAGGTTGGTTATTTAACTGTAGCAGGTAACAGGCATTTAATATCAGTTAAATAAATTAGTCATTTTAGAAAAGTACAGTATTTAGCCAGTCAACTGGTACAACCTTTGTCTGACCATGAAATGACCTGTAATTCCCCAACAAAATTTAAAAGGAAGTAAACAGTGATACATGATGGGAGCAGGAAAATAGATAGCAGACAATCAGAATTAGGTTGCCAATGGTACATTAAACCAGTGTTGTACATTGAGAGGGTGACTGGTGAAGGGAATGCACAAAATTTTATCATTTTGGTTGGCAAGAAAATATTTACAAGGGTTTTGTTTAAAAGTATATGGAGGGAAATATAATGGAGAATGACAAATGTATGAAAACTGGAAGCATTATGTGTATTTATTTAAAGATAAGAAAATAATTTTAAAAAAGGATAAATTGTGACTGTTTACACTGAGTTAGAGATAGATTTCTAATCTTCCTGGGGTAAGGTCCCGGAGCAGCCTTCCAGCAAAACTTGTAAGTGGGAAATGTGCTTTCACCTGCAGTCATATGATTCAATTTCCTCTGATTTGCACGAGAGAGGGCAAAGCAGCCAGTGTTGGCTGTGCCTCTGCTTTTCTGATAGTGGGTGTTGCAGGTGGACTGTCACCTTAATACTAAACACGAAGGTAAATTTACGCTAAGACTGGAAATTAGTCAGCTAGTGAGACAATTGTGTAATGTGGAGCTGGGACTAGACAAGGTGTCCAATGACTCAGCTTTAGTTCTCTGGTCTTGCATATTTTAACCTAAAGAACACATTATTTCTCAGAACGATGTCTGGTAGAGGCATTAATTCACAGATTGAAGAGCAAAGTCTATAGTTCTGTGATCACCAGATCTGCTGCTTTAGTGTTTCTTTTGAGAATGTGTATTGGGAAACGTGTAATTGGGCTAAGGCTTGTACATTTATTTAGTACCTACCAGGTGAACTCTCTAAATTTAAATTCCTTTGCTCCTTCTGGGGGTCACCTGCATTTATAACTGAGTTCGATCCCCGTTAAAGCAGTGGGAATATGACAGATGAGAGTCTCTTGATCTGGAGAAAATATTCTTTGTCAGGGTGTTGAAGACTTATCAAATGTTTGAGTCTGAGACTCAGAAGAAGAGAGACTGAGGCTGTGACTGATCCAAGTGTAGTGCTAGGGGGAAAAAAAAAATTCTTTCATTCCAAGCTACTAGTTCTTTTAGATGAGCACTTCAGTGTGTCCTCTCTCCTTGATTTCTCTTCATGAGAACACTCTTTTCCAACAGTCCACAGCAAGGTATCTCTCCTCAATATAAACAGTTTGAGAATGTTGTTGAAAAGGTATGATTTAAACCTGTATAAAAGTGATCATATATGCACAGTATCCTAGAAGAAGAGTGACATAGAAAAGAAAAGTTAAGAAAACACTCTGGGCTGAAAACTTGCTGTTGTTGTAGGTTCAGTACACACCAGTTTAATGCTCAGAAACTTTTGTTTACCAGCAATCTGTAGGCCTTTTCATTAGCTGTTCATGTTAAATCACTGTTTTCTCATCCCAAAGGCTTATCAACTCTGTTTCACTAAGCAAATGTATCTCTTCAGTGAAATTTTTTATGGTTGTGCACTTGCAACCCAGAAGGCCAGCTGCACCCTGGGCTGCCTGCAGAGCAGTGTGGGCAGCAGGGCAGGGAGGGGACTCTGCCCCTCTGCTCTGGTGACACCCAGCCTGCAGGGCTGCATCCAGCTCTGGGGCTGGAATCTCAGAAAGGACATAGATCTGTTGAAGTGAGACCAGATGGGAGACCATGAAGCTGCTCAGAGGGCTGGAACACCTTTCTATGAAGATGTGCTGAGGACCTTCAGCCTGGAGAAGAGAAGCCTCTAGGGAGATCTTAGAGACGCTCTGAGCACCTAAAGGAGAAACTATAAAAGAGGGACTTTTTACAGGGGTGTGCAGTGCTAGGACAAGGGGGAATGGCTTGAAACTGAAAGGGGACAGGTTTATACTAGACTCTAGGAAGTAATTTGCTTTGAGGGTAGTGAGTGAGGCACTGGAACACTCCACTCTCTATCTGTGGAAGTGTTCAAGGCTGTAGTGGATGGGGCTTTAAACAACCTGATCTAGTGGCAGGGTTATCAGAACCAGATGATGTTTTCCCAACCTAAACTGTTCTATAATCTTAGTTGACAGCTATACAGCTAATAAGTTTAGTGCACTCTGCCTAAGCAATGAATCCTGACTGGCTACTTTCTTTGTGCTGTCACAATGGGAACTGCAAATGAGTAGGAATTAAGTGGCAGTTACTGTTGCTTTAACTCTTGGTTTGAAACTGCTTACTTGTGGTTTATTTTTGCACAGCTCTCCGAGCTGCTTAGCTGAAAAGGCATTTAAAATGTTTGTTGTATTGCTGGGAAGGATAGCCTGCCAAGGGCTATTATGATGACAAAATAAATTCCAGTGACTGTACTTTGCCAACAGAATATTGGATCATAACTTTTTTCTTCAGCAGTTTCCACAGTCACTATCTGAATGGAAAATGGCAAGAGTTTTGGGGTGCAATGCTGTAGGTTCAGCACTCTCCCTTGACTGGCTCTCTTTAGTTGGAGGACCTGAAGTACACACCTTCCTGAAATGAATCTTATATAGGACCCTACCTCATCTTCCTGCCTCTTTCAATTGCTTTGATACTAAGAATTTTAGCATTAGAAGAATGCCTTTGTAGGATCACTCAAGGAGGAGTCTTTGTTGTCCTACATCTTAATAATTTATCATGCTCTTGATAAGAATTTTAGATCAGTAGATAAGAGTAAACAGGCTCAGGGAGACAGCCGTTTGATGCTGATATTAATTTTGCAGCAACTGAATTGGTCTTCTGTCATTACAACTTAAGATGTATAATTGCAAGATCATCATTTTGGGGAAGTTACTACTGCCAAATATTTTACAAAATGTTTATTAATTAAGCAGTTTAAAATGAAATGCACCTTTCCTTACTAACATAGAAAAAAGAAAAAACACCTGTAGTGTTGAGACCTTAAAACATTTATAAATGAGGAGGAGAGTGTGCTGCAATCTCTATGCTAAAATTAGAAAGATTTTTTTTTGGAATATAACCAAGCCATTCGAAATGGGCAGGCTAGTTCAGATAAAAATAGAATTAAACTGAACCTATAGTTAATATTCAAAAATACTGAATGCTTGAGAAACTGAGAATCATTTTTGCATATCTCAGTAACCCCTCTGATTAGTAGGGGCTAAGGAAAGCAAGGATGTACGTAATAAAAAAGGTAATTCTGGAGAGGGAAGTGGTTTAGTGATCTAGGTTTAAGTATCTGGGGATTTCTATGTGATTTTTTTTATGATCATCTCTGTTAGCGTGTTTACAAATAACTATAATATGAACCCATATAGAAGAATAGCACGTGGATGCAACATCAGCTTGGAGAGAAATGTCTGCAGTTGCTTGTGAACCTGACTGTATTTGGAAATGATGGGCTTTGCAATGCCCTTTGTCAGAGGTAAAAAGAAGGTGATGGTTCTTAACTCCCTCTGCTACACTCCTTATGAGAAGTGACAGCAGATCTGAGTGATCTGTGAAAAAGGAGAGCACAAAATGTGTGACTTCTATCGAGTTTCAGCTCAAGTGCAATGAGAACAGCAAAAATGGCTGTTAGATGTTAATTAGTCTGTTTCTACCACATTGGAATAGTCTTAGCTGCTACAGAATTCTTGCTAAAGAATTCTAAAAATCCATTTGGGAGAGAGCAGACAATTGTAGCTGGGGAGATAAAGCAACAGCATTATGGAATATTTCAGGAAATTTGAGGAAATGAAACCAGAGTCCCCAGGATCAACCCTTTAAGAAGTTTGACAATTTTGGAGGATAATGAAAGGGATATAGCACAGGTTTATTTATTCTTATTGGAGAAAACTAGAGCTTAGGTTCTAATCTAAGAAGCAGTGGTAGAAGCCAGGAATTACTTTATAAAAATGTAAAGGGCTACAGAAGTATAACAAAATCTGATCTTGTGGCTCTAGTGTCTTGGGTTCTGCTTGTGGAGTTATGCTTGCTTTTTAAACAATGTGTTCAAGTATTTGTCTCATTACTACTCTGAGCTGGTTCTGCCTTCACCTTTAGGCAGATATCTAGGAGGGGGCAGGGGCAGATATCTAGGAGCAACATGGATTCTGTTGATCCATTAGACTAGACCCCACTACTCAGACCAGCTTACTGCCCAAAGGCAGAAGAAGCCTGGCCTGTATATCTGCTTCTTTGTACCTTTTAGTCCAAGTCTTTGTACCAAGAGCACTGATTGCCTGCTAACATGTCTAGTCTGAGGACAGCAGTAAAGACTGCTATTACGGCGGAAATGGAACCAAGCGCAGCTAGGAAAAAACTGATTAAAAATGAAGGGGATGAGGAGCCTGGAAGAGGGTAATGGTCCTGGAAAACATTTTGGTCTTAGGACAAAGGGTTATTTCTGATAGGCTTTCTTAAAAGCATTGTCAACATAAATTCCTTCTGTTCTGTAGAGATCTCTTTCTGTTTCGGGTATCTTTCACAAATCACTGTCACTGTGTAATTGTTGCTGTCTCATCTTTTCCATCTGGACATTTTCTCTTCTTCAAAGTGATTTTAATTGTTGCAGTAGCATAGCTACTCTATGTATCTTTGTTGCATTCTCTAAGAACTCTTGCCCAGTGCTGAACCAGGGTTGAAGCTGTCCATTATGAACAAAACACAATGCAACATCACAAACAGCATTATTGAAGAGGCACTTTGCATTACTCCAAGTACCCACTTTACTAACATGTGTCTATTCTCAAGAGTAATAAGGGCTGCATTTGATTCTCTGTGAACAATTCAAGGGTCAGGGTCTAGATTCACTTGTGATGGGATAAATGTAGCAGAGCACCACAGAAGTCAGTTGTTGTTATGGCTCTGTATGGCTGGAGCAGAGATTGAAATGCTTTTCTTTCTATCATAAGTAGGCCTCTCCCAGGCCAAATACATAGATTATATTTCCTAAGCACTTACCACCAAATAGAAGAAATATCTATTTAACAACCTTAGAGAAATGAAAATAGGATTTGGTAATTTCAGATATTAACAATTTCTGTCAATCTCCAGTTGTTTGTTTACCCTTTTCCTCTAACATTATTGTTTACCGCTTTCCATTTTATTTGGGCTAAAAAAATTATGAAAGAGAGGAGTAATATTTTCTAGCATTTTTGTAGTAACAGTTATAGTAGTTTTAGAGCATTGTCATCCCAGTTGGTGTGTTAAGGTAATTTGAAGACATTACAACAAGATGGAAAAAAATAATCTTTTATACTAATGATGGCTGATTTACTCACAGCGCAAGCCTGGGTTTTCATCGCTGCTAGTGTAGCAGGCCTGCTGCTACACGTGCCTCACTACTTCCCAAATAAAATATGATGGGCTTTTTGGAAGAAGATAGAGAAACTTAAAACAAGGAGTATAGCCCAGCATAACTCCTGGTTTTCGGGCATTCCCAACTGAGTCTCAGCTGCTGAGAGTCTGACCTGTCTGGAGCTGCACAGTGATGTGCTATGTTATTTTCATGATGTCCACTGAAGGCAAAGAGAGGAAGGGTATCTTTCTCCAAATCATGCATGAGTCTGTGCCAGAAAGCCTGGGTCTGTTGAGGCTGCCAATACAGGCTTCTGGTGTGCACACAGTGTCTCATCTATCTTCTGCCTTGCTGCTCCCACTTTCCCAGGGGCTGGATTTCCTTTCCTTTTCCTTCCATCTCATTGAGGGCAGGAGCATGTGGTTCTCTTGAGCTGAAAATAAGAAAATATTACTTTTCCACCTTCACTTTTTTAGTGGTTTTAATGGACATGGCAGGTATGGGAGGAAGGCTGAGCTGGCTGAGGGTTAGAGGTTGCTGTGGGATTGCCCTGGGATGTTGAGGTGGAACTGGGGCCGTGCCTTCAGCCAGGAGCTTTTCTGAGGAAGAGTGAGGTTCCCCTTCCCTGAGGAGACAGAACTCATTGCCATGGAAATTGCTGAACCAAAAAGGCTGATCTGTTCAGAAGTGCTTTCAGTCCAGGGTAGTTTGTGGAGCCACCTCTGCATTGACCCTGTTTTCCAGGAGAATGTGCTGGAAGTGGCCATGTGGAAGGTAGAGCAGAAAGGAGCCAAACGATTGAGGTAAGGGCTTTGGGGATTTGCAGGGGATGTCTTCAGAAGTGAGCCGTTTCCTGAACCAGTGCTTCCTTACCAAGGTGAGGGCTAACTGCTCCTTTCTTATGAATTGCTGCCTCTGGCTTGATGCCAGCGTCTTTGTGCCGTTGGATTTAACCTGTCCAGCAGGCTGAAGCACTCAACATGTGGCTACCTTAGAGGACAAGGAGGTTGTTTTTGCCTGTCCTGTTTAGCAGGACAAATGTAGCAGAAACCCTTGAAGATAGCTGGTGCCTGGTTCCTCTCTGAGGGAAAAGATGTCTAACCTGGGGAATGCACGTCTGCAAAAGCTTTTTCTTACCTACACAGGGAGCAACAAGGAAGGAGAAACAGGGGCAGTCTGTTGAGAAGTTAAAGCTTCAAGCATTCTTAACAGGAGAGTGGGAGGGAATACTATTTAATCTGAGTTTTACCACTCTCAGGAGATAAGAGTGGAGGAGTGAGGAAAGAACATCATGACATACTCTGTGACATGGCAGAGAAATGTACTCTTTTTTTCAACATTGCCAAGGAGCACAAGTTATTGACTTACACTGTGTTGTAGCCAGGTACTGTACAAACACAGAAAAATCCAGTAAACTCCTTGGATAGGGGCTGTCTTTCTAAGCCAGGGAGTACAGACCCCTTCTTTTATGCTCTGACAAGCTGGCTTTCCTGCAAGTCAAGCAGTACTTCCACAGAAATCAGAAACAAGTGCCTGTTTCACGTGTTTTCACTGCCCTCTCTAAACATATGCACTGTATGTGCCCAGGGGGCTCAGCATCTTTTCCACAGTGAATTAAGTCCATTGGACTTAACTGAGCTTCCTGTGATTTCGCAGAAAATAACTGAGTAAAACATTCTCTGGGAATCAGCAATTTTTATTGTTTGTTACAGATCCCTGAATTTATAGTTATTAAAAAAGGATTAATTTCTTGATGTAGCAAACATTAGTTACACTATTCTCATAATAGAAGTGCTAGCAATTCAATGTTGCCTTTTCCGTAGTGTCTGATAAAAGGAGGAGGTGAGCAAAGGGTCCTTTTCACTGAATCTTTGCTCTGAATGGCACTTCACGTGTGTCTACAAAATACAGGATAACACAGTGTAAAATTCTCATAGGAAGTGATCACTACTAATGAAAGACCTGTCTCTCACTGCCTGCCTCTTTTTTTTCTTGCAGTTGGTGATAGCTCTTGGTTTACAGCAGGTGACCCCATGACACACACGTGTAAAGGTGACAGACCGGCTGCTGTGCAGAACCTGCCCTGGTTAACGACCACTCCTGCCAGCGCAAGCAGCGTTGTAAGCAGGAGCACCTTTTGGGAGTTTGATCAGGTCCTGATAGTTACTGTGGGACATGTGTTGGTAGACAACCTGCTGCACTGGTGGGGATGCCCAGGGTGGAATACTCATCTTCCCCCAGCTGGTTACTGGACAGAGATCCAATTTGTTTTTTATCTTTCTCCTGTTCTTGAAATTTTATCACCAAAATAACTTGCACTATTAGAGTATGCCATTAGCTGTGGACCCTCTTTGTGCATGTGAGCCTGTCTCAGCATTCTTTGTGCTATAATTAACATGTTAGAACCCAATATCCATTGGAGTCTTTGGTGGTGACAGTAATGCTGCAATACAAAGCTCATTTGCATAGGCTGTCGAGTGTTACTGTGGTGCCACATAACCTATTCTAGCAGGACAGGGAGACCTGAGAATTTTACGATAAACTAAGAGGAAAAAGTTCTTTTCACTTGTAGTTAGAATTCTTGTCCAGTCCACGCTTCAGATGGAGCAATAAGCTTTCAGCTTCCATATCACTATGCACAGTAGGTCACCCACTTGGTCTGTCTGGATTTAGATGAGAAAGGAAGTTCTTGTCAGAAATCCAAAGAATGCTCTATGGAGCAGATTTTTAAAAGAAAAGTCATTATCTACGATGTGAGCCAGACTTCCTTCAAAAGCTTATCCCCAGTTTAGGCACCAAAATAAAGTGATCATATTCAGCCCAAGAGCTCAGTGTTGTGCATGTGTGTGCAGTCCTGTTCTCTGTGGCACTGCCAGGGCAACGGAGGGCAGCTGCTTCTTGAAATCATGAAAGTGTCTATATATGGTTGTGGCATATTGAAAAATCTGTCCATCCACAACTGAGGGTGCTGGGTCCTTGAAGATTAACCCCCTGGGCTCTTATAGAAGTCCTGCATCTGTTTGATCTGAAAATGCTGGGAGGGAGCTCTTGCTATGCAGATTCACATTCCTTGTTGAATTCATTTAGAACTGGCTATCAGATTTTGTAATTACTCTGTCATAAGCATAAATATAGTTGGGGGAGTAAGAAATATTAATTTGTTAATGTACTATTACAAATCTCTTTGGCATAGTTTTCATTATTCTCTGCTTTCTTAGAAGCATGCATCTTTTTCACAGCAAATTACACTTCACTTGATTGAATGCTGAGAGAAACTTTGCTCCCTGGCAGTAGAACAACCTTTATTAAGACAGTGATTGTGCTATACTTTTCACTTTGAATAACTTTGGAGAACTAAGTTTAAGAAATAATTAAAGTAGATTACATCAGAGAGAATTTTTAACTCTTGGAGTTTTTTCACTTTTCCTCATTTTTTTGGCTTTACTTCCTGGTGATGTTGATAAAGAGTTCTGTTCACAATTCTTTTGGTTTCAACATGTCAGGAGGTCATAACAGGGCCTGTAGTCTGCCTTTACCCGTTTTGTTATTTTTAACTTAGTTTATTACTTGCTCTACAACAACTTGAAAATTCTGGGTTGTTGTAAGGAGTTCTTATGAGCACAAGCCTGTGCTCAGGAAAATGCAAGGAAGCTAACAACTTAGCTGATGTCATGCACAAAAGCAATTGGTATGACTGAGAACAAACGTGAGCTTTGCAACTGATTATTTTTGCAGTGTTTTCCAGAATGGAAGCCCACTTATTCAGACAGTTTGTGCTGTGAATACAGACAATAAAACACTGTGACCCTCTGGTTGAAAGAGTTCAATCCATAAGTGGAATTGTTGTTATTACTCATGAAACCTGTTACCCATTTTTTAAATAATTTGTGGTTTTGCTAAAATAGTGCTATGACCCATTGCAAGCCATAACACATTTTCAGTATATTCTCTCAAGCTATAATCTTTAAAAGCTTTTAATTTTGTTCTGTAGTTTTTTGTAATTGTTGACAAACAGTTTGAATTTGCACTGACAGGTACACCTTATGAGTGTGCATTACTTCTCAATTTCTCTTGCAGTGTTGAATAATTTGCCAGAACACAGCCAGTACAGTAATCTAGCTGAACTTGTGCTATGCTGTCCCTGATTTGCAGTAAGAGAAATGCTGGGAGTCACATTCCCTTATGACACAGGTTTAATCTCACTGGGTTTATCCTAATTGCTTGCTACAGAGACATACATTAAAATACATTTTTTTAATCTGTGGATATTCATTAACCTAAGGGAATATCCTAAACTTGTCCTATGGTGAACCTTTTAATAACTGTACAAACAGAGGAAGTATTGAGAGAACAACTTCTGTCTGATAAATAATTATTCATTTCTCTTGGTGCCCAGGGTTCAAAGATTAGGCCACGCAGCTTAACCAGTGTTCACTTACCATCCATGAAAGTCAAAGATCCCTTTCGCTCATAACC
Source organism: Phainopepla nitens (assembly GCA_013400175.1). NCBI lineage: Eukaryota > Metazoa > Chordata > Aves > Passeriformes > Bombycillidae > Phainopepla > Phainopepla nitens. The sequence continues at coordinate 195,491 of VXBQ01011816.1, read as the reverse complement.
CGTGTCCCTGTGTAACACTCATCTCTTAACTTCTGTACATCCATAGAGAGCCTGTGTTGCAAAAAGCTACGTACAGTCCTTTCTATTTCATGGATGGTTTTTGCTGTTGAGAGTAGAAATCACATTGCTCCCCATGTCTGCTGTTCCTTCTTGAAGAGGAAAGACTGTCAGTGGAATAAGGTTATTGTTCCACCTCTGTATTTAAACAAAAATGTGCAGTGAATGGTGGGTGCTTTAGTTCCTTAGCAGCACGCCTGGACCTGACAGGTACCTAAAAAGAGCTCTTTCCCTTAGAATCTCAGACCCTTGGCAAACCCTGAACAATGTCATTAACTCTATTTTATACATAAGAATATCAGAGACAGATGTTAGTTATGACCTTTACATTTAAAAAAAGTAACTTCTGATGTTTGGATGCCTCAGTTTTGTTGTAAGTGAATTGAAAAATGCTCTCTGCCAGGAAATCCTTTTTATGCTCTTGCCTGCATCTTCTGCATTTCTATGACTTGGACTAGTATTTCTAAGTAGATCATGGTTTGAAAGAGTTGGTTTTGGTTTAGGTTTTTAATAGGCTATTAGAAAGGTTTGGTTTTGGTTTGTTTTGGTGGTTTTTAATAGGCTATTACTAATAGGTAGTATTTTCAAAAGTCCCAAGTTTAAGTAGAAACCTAGGGAGAGACTTTATCTTAGTTTTCAGGCAGCAAAATATGATGAATAAAAAGTAAAAATAGCAGTTTGGATTTGTTGTTTCACATAGATAAGAGTTTTGCATCTTATAGTGGTTTAATGTTGACATGACACTGAGGCATTTGCATAAGGCAATGAAACTCCTGGACTACAGTGTGTATTCAAGCTTTTACTGACCTAGCACAGAATGGGTAATAGGTTCACCTGGACATTGTGGACATAGAAAACAAGAAATGAAAGAAACCAAAATACATTCAAAACAGAAACAAAATTGTTTCTGACAGGCAAGAAACAAACCAATGATTTCATTCAGTCAGCCTTGAAACGAGACTATTTAATTCCAAGGCCTTCTGTGCTTGTTGCAGTGTTTGATTTCAAATGCATAACGAAAGTTTTCCCTGACACTGTTTTTACATGTGGTTTTGACATCTGATGTAAAAATATTACTAAAATCTTTATCATTCTTTGTAGAGTAAATCCAGGTATCTTTTCAAAGGATACCATCATGGACATGTCATTCTTATTTTTCCCATAAGTTGTTTTAATTAGCTTGGAAAAACATTTATGATAATTCAAGAGTGTGTTTTGCTTGACTTATAGCCTTTATTATTTTAGGTGATTAACATTAAAATAACCATTGTTGTTACTACACAAAAATCTTGAAATGAATTAAGTTTCAACTTAAAAACTTCAGATAACACTGACAAATGCTTGAGAGAAGTGTGCCCTGATTTGCTTTTGCTGTTGGCAAGAAAGGGAAGGGGGGCGGAAGCTTTATCTGTAGTTATTTCTTTCCAGGGGAGCAGATTTGAGGAATGAGTTCTGTGAGCACCTGCAGCAACACTCAGTATTTCTCACAGACTCAAAATTAACACCCAACACAAAGGGCTTTTGCATAGGAGACATATCCTCTAGTGAACTAGACAAGAACTACAGATATCCTCCAATAATGATAGATAGGCTGTACCTCCACAGTGATTTAATGTGCACCAACATTGTTTATAGATATGAATCCTTGTCACAGCTATGTGAGTGAATCTGTACAGCATCCTAATGGATTGCCAGCAGCCTGTGAAATGGTCTGCCTCAAACTGGCCCTTAAAAGGGTCTTAAAGGTCATCTAATTCCAACCTTGCATTCCTCAAGTATTTCAGCACCATGAGGACCCCAGTACTTATATCTTTCTTTAGAGCACTTCCATGTTGAAGACATGACTGCAAGGATATAAGAGCTCACTTGCAGAAAATGTTTATGAATACATATTTACTATTAACCTGGACCACCTACTTAACCTGTAATCTATTAAGTAAAGAAAGCATTTTTAAATTCGTTTTAATAATCAAGATATGGATTTAGACTTTAAAATAGGCAAAATAGATCCTATGGGTGCATTCAGAGTGTTAAACAGCACTTAGCAAGGCACATCCCATTAAAATCATAGGCTGCTGTCTGGAAAAAAAAAAAGAGCACCAATAATGTAATGGAAAACAAAATAAATCAGGCAAATGCACACTGAATCTTAGCTATGAATCTGGCCTTAGGCAATTTGGCACTAGTTTGCACCCTTGGAGATCAGCTGCATTGCAGAGGAGCTGCTCTCTGACGGGAGGGTGCCTTTACAAGCCTGTTCAAGGCTCTGCTGCAGCCCTCTGCCAAATGAGTTTCTTCTGCCCAGGGACAGGTGCTGAATCACGTCTCTCTTGGTCAAACAAGAGCCATCTGCTTCTGTACCAGCACTGTCCTTTCCTGGTAGAGATGTTGGCCTCTCCTCTGCAATGGAGAGCCTGCAGGATAATTGTGATTCGGAACCGAGAGAAGAGAGATCAGTGACTGAGCTGTGAGTCAGTGTGTTCTAAGGAACTTAATTTTTTTGTCTTAATATGGTGAAGTAGTCACTTGTTTCCCTAACCAGCTGAAACGAGAGGATGATTCTGGAGCCATTTGCACAATATCTATCTACCAAAATCTTTGCTAGAGGGACTTATTTTTAGCCAGCACCTCTGAGCTTGTATAAACTTAGGAGTTGAACAATAAGCACTAAATGAGACTACCAGTTAAACAGGATGATAAAGTCAGGCTTACCACATAGGAGGAGAAATCCCACCTGCCTATGCATCTGGGTTGTTTCTACAGATCCCAAAACAGGATGAAGAAGCTCAATTTTCAACGGTAATGAAGTGCAGTAAACCAGCAAAACCTAAGTCCTGCATGGCTTCAGGTTTAGTAGCATTGTTTGAAACCATCTTCCTTTGGTCCGTTCTTCAAGATGTAAATGTGGCTTGTACTCAGATACTTTTGTGACTGAAGTTTTAAATCAAGGCTATAACTTTGCAGAAAAGTTGTTTTTGGAGGGAAGTGGTTGACTGTGGCCTAGAATAAATGGCTGGTCCCAGAGTCCCTGGAGCAGCTTGCTTTGCTTGGACAGCACAGGACAGGCAGCATGCTAAGCTTCAAATACTGACAAATGTTTTTTGAAGTGCTACTAGCTATATTAAACCTGCAAATGCTCACAGTAGCCCCATTTTAGCCACTTACCCTCATTTTTCCTGCAGTCATTATTTGTTCCCTTCATTTTCTTGTAGCTCAGCGGTTCTCTGCCATGAAAATGGCACACAGAAACAGTTTTAACAAAAAAAGGGGAGAATTGATTGAGAATGTATATGTTGATGTAAGTATTTATGCATCCCACATTAGCTATTACCATAGAATGTGCCAATTAAATGAGTTTTCATTGATAACTGCTTTACAATTAATTGAAGATATTGCAAGAGAGGACCTTGATCTGTAAAGAGCACTGAGGAACAAATGCTGAAAAGTCCTCTGGTGCAGGAAAGTATATGTTCATTTTTAAGGATGTTTAAACAGTCATGCTGAATATCTTAGGACTCACCCATTTAAATGCATTACCAAATCGTGACCCAAAGCTTTCCAGCTATCTGATGATATGAGTAAAAATAAGTGTGTTTAATAAGAGACATATTTTAAAACAATAAAAACCAATAAAATGTTGATGCTGGCTATGTTCCTGGGATTAGCAAAAGACCATTGGCCTTCCTCATCCATTAATTAATCCGGGAGGAATTACATGAACTTTTTTGTCATCCACCTCTTCAAGATTAAGAGTAAACCTATACTTCTTGGTGGAACATGGACTTGTTAAATACCTCCCTTTGCCTTTTATAAGTTCAGAGGTGTTCTTCCACTTTGGGGAAAAGAAGAAATTGCATCTTTAGCTATTTAAGACCAGACTAAATTTTAAGTTTTGCCAGCCTGAACAAGGACAGATATCTATCTGGGCTGTTAGTAATAAATAGTTCTCGTATTTCTCAAAAGCATTATATTTATACTTACGGTAAAACAGTTTATTATATTTTATATGTAATAAAAGTTGCATTTGAAAAGGTAATTCTTACTATAAGAAAAGTAAGTTGTTTCTAGGTAATATCTAGATGCTATGAAAATGTTTTTGGAAATTTTTTTAAGAGTCTCATACCAGAATATTAACCTTCCATGAATATTTTCTGCCTATGAAACATACAATAGCAAGAAAATTATGGCAAAACCTAGAAAAAAAAAAAAATTATTGTCAACCACAGCAGAGTGCCTGCCAGAAATATTTAAAGCAGATATTGATTGAGATACCATCTTACAGTCTTGGCAGTGAGAGAACTTTTACACAGAATGGGGAAAGCCAAAAGGCTAAATTCTCCGAAGAGCTTGGTGTTCAAAAACCTGCCCAGGCTCATGACCCAAGAGCAGTCTCTTCAGAGTACTTCTGAGTAAAACAGTCCATTATTGATTCAACAGGCTTTCTTGCTTTCCTTGTCTTTAGTTTCTTCTGCTGTCCTTCATTTCAGTCATTTGGGGCTTTTCCAGAGATCTCAAAGAAATATCTGATCTCTTGTTTTGCAATTTATATTATTCCCATCCAGAATACCCTGTTAAAGTGCTAAGAAGTTTGACAACACACTAGTAATTCAAAGATGTAGAGCACTAAAAGTACATACAATTCTGTAGATATAGTGTTTAATTTGTGTATTTTTATATGTATAAATATATTTATAAACCCCTACATTAGTCTTACGAAATTTAAAATGCAGTCCAATGCATTATCAAGACTGAATGCCAATGAAACTAGAGAATTCTGAATAGTGGAGGTGCAAGGTTAAGGTCTCTCCAGCCAACTTCTGTGCTGTTCTTGTTAGTAGGACTATGAACAGACTTTTGTGTAGTTTAGGGGATTAACCTGAGAGGAGGAGCACTTCTCTGTAATGTGCAATACTGCGGTCTTATAAGGAGCTCATGGCAGGTTTGCCAGAAGCATAATGATATATTTTTAGCTAAAACAAATTGGTCTTTCCTTTAGAAAGCCACGTGCTGAGACACTTCTATTAGCAGAGGAATTAAGGTCAGTTTTTAAGACAGAATGCCAGATTAATATGGTTGCTGCTGCCCCACAGCCAGTGGAATCTAAGTTGCTATGGGTGTTTCTGTTTGTTAGCTTGTAGGGTTTTTTGTTGCTGTTTTGTAGGAGTGTTGAGATTTTTTTTGTGGTTTGGTTGGTTTTACTTTTTTTTTCAGAACAGTTCTATTCATTGAGGATTTCATTCACTGAAGTCAGTCAGGGCTGTAGCTCTTGCAAAGCTTCTTAGGAATGTGTCATCTGATGGGGACAAACACCTTTTTAGCAGATGAGGAAAATGGGGCAAATCAAGTACCAAAAGACTTCTATTTTTTTCTTTTTTCTTTTTTTTTAGGGGGAAAAAGTCTTTTTTTCCCTTGTTTCTGAAGGACTGAATTACAAAATGGCAAGTACAGAAAGCATGTACAAAGTGGGAAATGGAGAGAATAGTGGAGGTGTTTTGAAGATGAGGTGAGGAAGAAACACAGTTGAGTTTAACAATCTTTCTTGTTAGAATCAGATTTTTTACCATTTCAGGTACTTAAGACTACAGAGTTCATATTTACTTAGTGTTAACTTGGAAGAGAAAATACTTTGTTTTATTTGATATTCTGAATACATTAACTTCATTCTCATTTTCATTTTGTTTCCATTGGAAGACTTCTATCTTACTATAGGTTTCTGGAGCAGAAATATGTAAGCTTTGGAGTTTCAGTTTAAATTGACCATACAAAAGAAGAACTTGAAGACTTGCACTAAAACTGGCTGGGTACATCTGAGCCTCCAGCTTTAGCAACACATCTGTGTCCAGTGCAGGTTATTCTCTGAGCAGCCCAGGTCAGAGCAGTTTTATGAAGACCTGGCTTGGAGCAACTCAGCCTGGGGCTTTTCCAAGCTGCCAGTCCCATTCTCTCTCTAGGTCTTAGTGCTTTTTAGTCCCGCCTCTTTTTATAGGACTATATTTCTTCACAAAGGCCATGAAACATGTAGCAGTATTTCTGACACCTCTGGCTGTTTATTAGTGGTTGATGCTAAGTGGGTGCACAGGAGAGAATAGGAGCTGCTTTATTCAGCTACTAGCTAACACTGTATCCTTTCGGCTGTAAGTTTATGATCCAGTGGGTAGCAAAATTTTCTAGATGCTATGACTCCATGTGGATGGATGATAGACTAGTTAATGAATTTCCTCTTTTCTTACCATTTGAGTGCAAATCTGTATACTGGGGTATAACTTTATGGCATTATAAATCCATTTAATTTATAATTATCAATAACTGGTTCTATCTGTTTTTCTCTAACATGCTTAACAAAATGATCCGTGGACCAAAGATATTAAAATACAAGTCATGTGTTGGGTTCAATCCTCAGGATAAAAGATTCAGTAGATTTAGTACAGCTGATCTTCCTTAAATTCCTGTCATTTACTAAATTCCTTAGAACTGAGATTTTGCCTGCTGTATAGGAAACTTTAGAATGATTTCCTGGATGTAATACAGCAAGTCAATTATATAAATTCATTCTTTTTAGGTGATTTGCTACTGGCTGCTTATTGATCTTTGATGAAAAAGTGTTATGAAAGGAAATTTATGTGCCCATAAACTTGATGGCAATAGTGATAACCAGGATTTGCATGCAGGCATAGCTACTGCTTGCATTCCCAACAGAGAGGTTATATTGCTCCCCTCCATGTGACTGGAAGTGAGAAATAGTGCTCTACCTTTTAGATTCAGAATTTGTTGTATGTGTGTCTGTGCATGTGTGCAAGCATGGAATATACTTATTGCATGGTAAATTAGAGATATTTAATCGTTTCATTTATGTTTAGTGACTGTGAAGCACACCTTGGGTAGATCAGGCCCTGCTCAGATTCTATGCTACTGACCGCTTCCCATACAGGAAGTGTTCCCCTGTTTTTCAGGCTTTTCACGCTATTTCTGCTGGGGGAATATCTCCAAGGGAGCTGCGTCCTTTCTCATTTTTTTGGAGAGAGACAAGTGTTTTGTACTGGTTTAATTTATTCTGGGGTTGGGTACCATAAATTGAATATTCCCTGAATGTTTGCTTCGGTACGGCTGACAAACAGGGATGAGTTGCTGGATGTAGTGTAGGAGTTGATGTCACTTTGAGAGCTCACCACTGGCATGGGGAGATTGTTAGGCCTTTCTGCAGAACCCTTTGGTGCAAGGCCTGTGGGGCTCAGCCAAACACAGCGTGCCCTCAGCAGGGACTACCATTTTTTGCTGTGGTTTAAAATAGAAATCACATGAAAATTGGTGACTTGTAATACCCTTGTGGTCCATCCTCAAGGTGTTAATCATCCTCACAGTACATTAAACAGTCAGTTTGATCTGTGCATCAATCTCCAAAAAAAGATGGGAAAAACAATATCATAGTAAGATAGCCCAACAAAATAATTAATATGCAGTATTAAATCTCGCATAAACGGACAGTGAGGAAAAGAAAGCTCAGTCATTACACTGGATTTAATTTGCTGAGGGAAACAGCCTTCACACCTGAGCCACAGTCACAGCTTGGTTTTCTCTCAATTAAATCCATGCTTGTCTAAAGCAATGAGGGTTTGGAGGACAAGATCAGGGCACATGATAATGAAATTCCCTGCAGAACAAGGACGTTATGCAGAAACTGTTACAAGGCATAGACCACATAATCTGTTTTTAAAATTCTCTCTAAAGCAATGAATGCAAAACTTGGCGAACATTAGATATAGACCATGCTATTAATAATGAGTATTATTTCTTCAAAGTAAAATTCAACGGATATTCTAAGCTTTTGCTATAGGATATTGCTATTCAAGAGTACTTACCACAAGATTTATATTTTTACACCTACCCTTTTGAAATCTAAACAAAAAGTTGTTGCTTAGTCCTCTCCAGATCCATTTAGAATTCTTCCCTTCATAAACTATGTTGTTGGCCAAATCAAACTATAGCACTATGATGTACTGCAATACTGCTCTAATTAGGTTTTCTTGCCAGATTGTTAGAATTTCTGGCAGTGTCACATAGCTCCCAGAGAACCTCTAAGTCGGGGCTTCCAGAAAGTGGCAAGTAGTTACTATGAAGTATTGCTTTTCCTTTACTGAAAATCATGCCTTAGATGATGAGCAATTGCATTCAAAAAGACTTTGAGGTATGCTAATTGCAGAATGTTGTGGGGTTTTTTTTTTTTTTCCCCCAAATATGGCAAAGATTTTTCAGGAACTTTTTCAAGGTTCTTCATCTGTATAGATGTGTAAGCAAGTACCCCTATTAAATAGTTCCCCACCATATGCATATACATTCAAAAATTCCTTCCCTGAGTCTAGATCAGAATCTGAACCGTTTCAAGTCATTCCTAATTAATCTCTTTCTTTAATTCTATAGGGCATTTTTTGTCTTCTGTCCATGACTCTCAAGAGAATTTCATAAAAGAAATTCCAAAGAGCTTAAGAAATTTGTTAAAACTAACACTTGTACATTTAAGAATGCCTTCATTTGCCTTCAAAATATTAATTCTGAGGATGTTAATTTTTTGTTGTTTTTTTTTTTTTTCCCCCTGCACCAAAGTCATCAATCTCTAAATTTGGCATTGGAGAAATCCAACATTGCAAGTTTGCATCTTTAGGAGTCCCATCCTCTTCTGACTGACTTCACTCCGCAGAGTTTATTTAAATATAATAGTGTAAATGTAAATGATTGGCGACAGGAAACCCATATTCAGAATTTGTTTCTTTGGAGGATTCTGAATTAAAAATACTGGACATAAAAAGAGAGAGTCTAAGAAATCAATTAGTTTCTCTCTTCCCTTTCCTACTTATCCCTAGGCTGCTCTTGTATTTGCTTTGTTTTATACAGGGGTCTAGATGACCTATTTCCCCTCTATCTCACGGTATTTTGTCAGCTATACAGCTATTTTTATCATATTCTTAATTTGATCCAACTTGTGTCATATGTCACATTTATGTCATTGCTATTTTTTGTCTAGTCTTGCTGTTTATACATGACAAAAACTTCCTAGCTGAGCCTAATAATTGGGCTCCTATCCCAAAATTATAAACTGAATTTCAAATAGTGAGCTGAGTTTGAAACAGGAAGCAAAACCCTTAAGAAAGGATTAAAAAAAAAAATCAAATCAAACAACCCAACAAAAACATCACCATATGTTGGTAGCCACTTAGGATTACATCTTCTGAGCATGCTGAGGTACTTCTGCCAGGAACAGTGCTTAACTAGGCTATTTGGAGGTTTGCTATTTAATAATTTATGAAAATCGCCCAACTAGTAACTTCCACTTTGGTGTGGTTTCATGATTTGTTTGGGGTGTTTTTTGAGCACTTTTTCTCTTGGTAGGGTTTGTTTTGTTTTGTTTTGCATCCTGACCTTGTCTCGTTTGTGTAATCATATGAGTCATCAAGATTTGGACTCTGCTTATGTGACTTTTTTTGCATATAAAGCCCAAAGCAGCGGTGGTGAGGCTCGTGGAGTCCACACTGGGCAATGTGTTAAACATCTGAGAGCGTTGTCTGAATGCTTGCTGAGCACCAAAAGGCTTGGCAACGTGGCCACTTCCCAGAGGAGCTTGTTCCAGTGCCCAACCTCCCTCACACCTCTTTCACGCTGACTTTTCTGGATGTTTTGTATTCTTCTGGAAGTAAACAATCCACTACTTTTTTTGGTTCAAAGGCATAACCCCACCATTGAAAATTCATGTTGGCAGAAGAAAATTGAAAATTATAAATTCTTCAAAGTGTGAAATGTGTAAAAGTCAGCCTCAGAATGTTTATAAAGCCAACCCCATTTTTGGAATATCATGTTTATGCCACTTCCGTGGAATTGCCTTGAATCTCCTAGCACTATTAATAAGAATTCTCAGTAAGACCTGAAAACAAATTTGTGTGGAATAAATAAGTAACACTCCCAGGGGTCCTGTGAATTCTGAGATTGATGGGTATGGCAATAACTAATACATGACTCTGCAGATTTGAATATGCAAAGATAAGCAGAGTAAGAGATGTGAGAAAATTGGCAAAAAATAAAGAGCTATTTCAAAAAAAGTCTTAGATGATAGAACACTTGTAGTGTAAATGGACTTAATTATTATATTTAAAAAGCAAGAAATTAATTAACTTCTTTTCAACTCAAACTACAAAATAAGACCCAGGTACAGTCTCTCTAAGTCAGAATATGAAAAACTAAAAAAAGGGTGGGTCTGTAAAGGATTTTGCTGTTGCACATAAATCCAGAGAAAAGAATGAAGAAAACACCCACATCAAGCACTAAAAATTATCCTAGAAAGAGAAGGATAATAAAAATGTGTTACCGAGGGAAATTTGGCAGTATGACTGGAACTCTAACCAGTATTAGTGAACAACAGATCAGTGCAAAATATTTTCATGTTAGTATTTGGCATTAAAGTGATGCCTTAAGTTTTAGCTTTTATATTTTTCAGATTCTATGCTGTTTTAGTGTGTAGTTCTGGGCTTCATATTAAGGGTTGGTAAGCTCTCTTCACAGAGTAGGGGGACAAAACAATTCCTTCTCTAGCTTGGGACCAAGGACAAATTTTAGGCCCAAGAGTGTAAACAACAGTGAAAGAAGAGAGGGAACAAGGATGATGGAGCTTCATAACCTGAAGCTGTATTTGGACAATTAACTCCAATATGCTAATGGACCAAAACCTATAAAAGTGTGAGACCTCGTGACTGGGCATCCATTTTTATGATCATTTATATATTTAACTTGAGTGAAGCCCTGGTGGGGTTCCTGCACTGCCCAAGCTGTATCCTTCCAATAAATACCTTTTATCCTTTTATTCTACCTAGTCTCTGTTTCCAGGTCAGCCTACCAAGGCATCAAGAGGGTGGGCATGTTTTGTTGTGGTCTGCTATTCACTTTTCATGCAAAAATATTGTCGTAATGCAAGTCATTATTCTTTAACTGACTGTGATCAGAATTACTCCTAAGGGGATGTAAGACCCAGAAATAGTGGCTTATACCAGTTCAGATTTGGGTTTCATTAGCAACATCTAACCGTGGCAGACACATGAAATTGTGGAATAAGAATTAGTAAGAAATGGTAATGTGTGTTCATAAATAATAGAATCAAGCTTACGTGTGTGCTAAATCAATAGAGCCTTTGGTAGGTTAAGGATCTGGAAAAGAGTGTGGTAATGATCTCTGTGAACATAACTTAATATTTTCAAAATTCTCAAAGACTTCTTTCTGGTTTTCCTTCCTAAAATTTCAAGGACTGCTAATTTATTTCTTTTTTTACAAACTAACTAAATAAAATACATGGCATATATGATGTGATGGAAGGTGTTTTTTTCATATTATGGAAAATAAATGTCATGTTTTTAAGGGGAAAAAAGAAAACAAAAATGATAAGGGCAACTACACTTTGATTTCCAAAATATGAACCAAAAGATTGCCTTTCTTTTCCCCTGTGGGTTTGCAAGGGCAGCTGTCCTCCAACCTTTCTCCTTCTGTTAAAGAAATCCAACAAGACGACATGTAAGCTGGTAATTAAATCTGCTTCACACTGTGTGGTTCAAAATGCAAAGGTAAAGTAGAACAGAGAGAGAAGAGCTCTCTGCTGTACCTATTGAGCTGCAGAGAATTAACTTCTTTTTGAGCATCCTGTTATCTCAAAGGAAGGACTGCTTCATGGAAAAACTCAAATGCAATCCCAGTAATCACAAATGCTCAGTGGTTTATAAACAAGTTGTTATAATGGGACTAAGGCATGAACAAAACAAATTTCAGGTTAGAATGGAAAGCAGTCTTCATGCTCACTGCCATGTTAGAAAACAGCGTTTGTGACAGGCTCAACCTACGAAAAGGTAGTCGAAGGTGCATTCACTCACTTGTGACTGGTCATGTTTTCCTATTACTGTTATCAAATGAAATGTTTAAGTATGAAATGCACTGTCAAAGAGTCTTAGCCTAAAAAGTAAAAACCAAATACAAACCTCTCCAAAACAAAATAACCCCTAAACCTCCCCACCCCCTCCTCCAAACCAAAAGAATCCCTGAAATAGGTACCAAAGTTTCTTTATGGGAGTAGTGTTTACAATTGCTTTTTCAAGGCTTCCTCAGTGAGGAGCCAGAATGAATAAGGTATAAAGTGATCTCATTTGTGAAGAAACAGTAAACAAAGATTTAAATTTTTTTTTTCCTACCTAAGACACCCTTTCTGTCAGTGCCTTTTCTGACAGAAACATTGGCTCTAAAGCTAGCTGTAGAAAGTTAGAATGAGATAATTAACTTGCTGCATAGGTTAGGGTAAGAAATAGGTGATACCGTTTTAGTAATAAGCTTGCTAAAGAAGCAGGTTCTAAGGAGCGCCATAGGCAGATAACAACTTCAATAACGATAATTTTTGAGACCTAAATTATTACTGGAAATGCCATAAGTGATTTCTGTGGTTCTTAGCTTAACTATGCAAGGCATCTGATTGTAATGACTTTAATTTTGCACAAAGGTATGATATGGAAAGAAGTGCATAAGTGGTGGAATGCAATGGGAAAGGTTTTTGAGGTTACTGGAGGCCCCTGGCTCCCTGTGTTCAGCCCGGGCCCATGTCAGTCTGTTCCCATGTGAAGAGACCCAGGGCTGTGGCCCTGATGACCTGGGACACCTAGTGGGATGCTTGATATGGAAGAATCTTCTCAAGAAGAAAGAGTTTAGAGTAACGAAACGATGTGACAGCAAATGCCCCCATAGTAGTCTGAAAGATTCGGCATGTTTTTCAAATGATACATTGCCATTGTAAACTGGTAACTGACTGTCCAGGAAGAAAAGTTGTACTCTGATAGTTAGGACTGAGGTACAGGGATTAGAGTGTTGTATCTTTATCTGTATATTTCTCATGGAATATGCGAGCGAGGAATGGAAGCAGGTAGCTGAGAATAAGTTAATCAGGACATACCATGACATGCCCCAAAGTTTCTGTTGAACTAAGAGATGCACCCAGGACTGCAAGTTAGAACTTGCTGTATTATATGCATTATATAATGATATCACATATGGCACTTAGTAGAGTTCAAGCACTAAATTAATTATATAGCCTTGCCAGATAGGTTGTTTTCAAATACATGTCTGAATAGAGAGAGATGTTACTGTGCAAAGAGCAATGGGTACAGTGCCAGACAGGGAATTATTTTCACAGGAGAATTCTGACTGTGTGGGCTGGATGCAAGCCTCAAGAAAAGGGTGTCAGAGTAACCAGAAGCTGAGAGGACCAAACTCTGTCCAAAGCTGCATGGAGAATGTAGTAAGTGTAGAAAGGGGATGGCTCTTTGCTGAAGGATAGTGAGTTCTACCAGAAACCTAATAAATTTGCTGAAATAATTTTCTGTATTTTAACTTTATAGAGTTATGCAGTGATGACAGAACAAAAGAGAAATTAAAGAGAATAGAAATCTCTTGTGTTAAGTTGCAGGATGTCATAACTTGTTACAGTATGGGAATTTATTTTTCATAGATTTTGTTGTTGTTTTCCCAGTTCTTATGTGAGTCAGCACTGTTTGGTGTTCTTGTTGTACCTTCTCACTTTGAATTTCCCATGGGAGCTTCATCTGACAGCTAGAACTTGGTTGCGACTTCAGTGATTAAGATTTGAGGTTGTTTTTTTGTACTACTGACCCCTTATATCCCTGGCTTTGGACTGTCAGAATCAAGAGAATAACTAAACTGGCACTTGTGATCAAACCAGCAGGAGTAAGGGCTGAACACAAAAAGAGCCTTGTGGAACCATCACAAGCATTTGGACACAAATAGAATTGAGACTGTGAGGGAGTAAATGGAGAAAGGAGAGAATCCAGAGAAGCAGTAGTAAAGGGAAAACAATAATATGATAACATTTCAGGTTTTAATTTCTTGGGTTGGAGCTATTGGATGATTAGCTGACCTATTAAAAAAAATGTGACTAAATTAGCATTTGAGATGGGCCTGATCTTTAGAGATATTTGCCTTGTAAGGACAGGGTTTAAAGAAAAATGAACAAACTCAGAAAAGCCATATTTTTAGGTATAGGTATCTGAGTTTCAAGATGTGTTCATTTTCAATGTAATATTTGCATGGTAATTTGCTAGAATGTAAGGAAAAAACATTGAAATTATAAAGGTTGTTTTTGGTTTTTTTTTTTTTTTTTTTTTTTTTTTTAGATAACGTAGCAGATGGATTGTAGTAACTGTAATAGGAAGAAATATTTTTGGGGCAAGAATCAGACAGATGTCAGATATTTCACATCCAAAAACTTTTAAAGGTTTGGCCTTCATAAATTCTAGACAGGAGAAGGTATCAGATTGATTGTCAAGTATGTGTTAGTTACTGAATAGGGAATAAAGCAGTGCTATATCTAGATATTTGGCCATAATCCAGTAAAATCTTATTTTGTCCAGATTTCTACTATATACTTGCTAAATTAATTTCTGTGAAAGCCACCAACTGGAAGGAGCAGTAGAGCAGTACATGGGGGAGGTATGCTACAGCATATGCTCTGGTTCTGCCCTTGAATAGAAGAGATCCGAAAACAAATTATATAATGTGTTGACAGAAAACTATAATCCCTGAGGTAAATTTGGCTTCAGAAAATATTCTCTAAGAATCATTTGACAGGTCCTTTGAGAACAACAATATGGTAAGAATGGTATCTGATGAACTGTTAGCAGATTTGAATCTCCGCAATCTTTTTTAAGAGACCTGAAGTATCTGTGATTTATAGTGGGTATAGGGCAAATACTATAATATTTTCTTAATTTTGAAGGGAAGTTTTTCTGTCTACAGGGTTATGTTCTAATACATTCCTTCTTGACCCTGTATCTAGCAAAAAGGGCACAGTTCTGCTGAGTCCTGCTGAGACTTTGGTCAAATTTAGCTCTCAGCTGAACCTCTAGAAATCCAGAACTGCATTAGTTAGTAAGATCTATATGAACTTGTACAAAAATTACTGTCACAAGAACCTGACTCAGTCAAGTATTACCAAGTGGTGTGTACAGTATTCTTACAGTATACAGAATACAGTATACAGGATACTGTATAATTACAGTATACAGTATACAGTATTCTTACAGTATACAGTATACAGAATACTGTATACTTACAGTATTCTCACTGATGTAAACTGGAAATATAACAGAAGTAGAGGAGAGTGCATGGTGCTGGGTCATGGCTCATGCTTCAATGGATTGTTTTAAGAGCTTATGTGAGACTGTTTTAAAGAGAGTGAAGTTTCAGAAAGGAAAGTTTAGTACAGTTATTTTGGTACTGGCTGGATTCCACTGCTGCGAAAACTGAATAACTTTTCTTACATTTCAAACCCCTTGTTAGTTGTAGGAAGAGAATTATGTACAACTGTATTTACAACAAACACCATTTAACTGGTGTTTGGTGTGTGAGCCTGGGACTGAGAAGCTCATATGCTCAAGACCATTATCACCACAAAGTTACTGGCATGGCTCTGTCAGAGCTGATAACATGTACAGGTGTTCTACAGCTGACTGAGTATGACTGACACTTAAAACTTCATAAGAAAAATAGGAATTCATATAACAGGCAGTTTTGGATGCCTCCTTTATAAAAAGAGGCATTCAACCTGGCAGTGAGTTAATAAACCCCTAAGGGTTTAGTGGAATTAGGGAATAACCATTAATGGTCTGCTGAGATGGTAAGACAGTTTTGGACAAGCCCAAAATGTTGGTGGTTTAGGCTTGCTCACAGAAACAGATGTGTGCTTTGCTGAAAATGAGCTTGGTGTTGATGTTTTTCATGATGCTTTGTGCCTTGAAACATTGGCAGCAAACACATAAAGGTAAAAGTTTGCACTTAACTGGTGAAAGCCATTTAAAAGTGAAAAGGTTCTTCAAAAGCTTTACGGAAAATATGATTGTTTACAGAACACCTTTTTTGCTGCTTTATTGGATGATTTCTTACTTTTTCATACTTTCAGTGCATGATAGCACTGTTTGGTCTTTGGTCATTTAGTGCATTAAATGGCAATTGGATATCCCTGGGGAAGCCTTTCGTTTGAGTAAAAGAGTGGAATATCAGGGTTCACATGCAAGCTCTTGCATGGTTGCAATAAAGGAATATCTTGCCAGTCCTTGGGTCCATATTTGAGTTTTTCTTTACTTCCAAACTCAGTATTTAATGTATGGTTGAGAATTGTATTTACTTACTCCAATTGTATTTATGTTGTTCTGTTACTGGAATTTAAATGCTCATGGAAACAAAGTATGACGCCTCAAATATAGTCCAGCTTTGAAAGGAGTGCAAAAGGATGAAGATCCTTTTGTAAACTTCACATATATCATATCAGAAACCTACAGTACCAAGGAAAACTCTTCCTTCTTTCATAGTCCATTAGCAGAGATATTTTTTTATTTCTAGTTCAATTTTTTTTACTAAAATATACCTTTAATTTTCTTCCTCTTTTAATTTTATTCCAGTAGTAGCAACTGTTACCCTCTGTGTTCCATGCCCTGATCCAGCAAGGACAGCAGAAGCTTTTGCTGTGGATGCTGCATGCAAGTTTGTCAGTTGGATTTGTTAGGAGCTGTGAAATTGTCACACTTCCTCTGTGATATCCATGGATATCACAAAACTTTATTGGGGTACAGAAGGCTTGAGGAGGTACTTTTGCCTGGGTATTGTGACTATGTCCAGCTGCCCTACTGAGAGAGCAAGACTGTCACAGCATAAAAACCTTTTCTTTCTTTGAGAAATATGTTCTCTGTTTCTGTATTAAGTACTGGAAAGGGGTTTTTTTAAGCTACTTCTACTTTCTCTCACTATTTCGTTCTTACCTACAAAATGTTTCCACTCTGTACTTGTGAGGTCTTCTGTGACATTCATTTGGACCTTGCAGGGAAATCTTTTACCTGCACAAATTCAAAGCAAGTCAGAGGCCACCTTGAGGAGCCCATGGTGAATGAAGTTGCAGTATAACAGTATCATGCTCAGAATAATGATCCCTCTTCCACTTTCAATAGAAATCAGAGGTACTTCTCTGCAATGTAGAATTCTCATTCTGCACACATTCTTTATTGATTTCCAGTGCTCAAATCTGATTTTATTGAAGTATCCTTTCCACCAACTGCAAAATGTCAACACAGCTTACAAAATTTTTCATCTTTTCTATGAACAATTCTATGCACTTGAATGTATAGCATCAGCAAACATTAAAACTCCAGAATTTTCTGAAGGAAATAATGCAGTATAGTTTTTAAAATTTATTTTCTTTACTGTTTGAGGTCTTCATTCAAATGCAGCTGAGCAAGACAACTGTCATTAAGAGGCAACCTTTTCAGCAGCTGAAAATGACTTGAACTGCTGAGCATCATTTGTGTTTTAGACAAAGCCACTCTTAAATAATTATTTAGCCAAACTATATGACCTGACAATTTATGTGACTTCCAGGGATCAGAGCATCTGTGAACTGGACTACTATACAGCAGTCTGTGCTGGGACTGATTTTTGATCTGGTGTATTTTGAAAGTATCTTGACCAAGAGCTAAATCCTGGTGCCTTACCAATGTTAATGAGTACTGATACTGTGTGTTCAACAGTGTTAAAGGAAAAAGACATTGCTTAGCATGACAAAAGAGGGTAGAGTCATGCTTTACAATATGAACCATTCACTCCTGTAGCAGGGAAAAACTGGATGTCTTTAAAAAGAAAAGAAACAAGGGATATTTTAATTTTTTTTCTGTATTGAGAATATTCTGCAAGGAGCCAGATGATCCTTGGAAATTTATTCAAAAACTCAAGTAAAAATGTGTTAAGATGACTGAATCTCACACTGTTCAGGTGTCTTACTCCAACACCTCACAGTGCCTGCTGCAAGTGTTTGTTGGCAATTAGGGATATTCTGGCCAGTCCTGTTCAGTGGATATGAACTGAAAGATTGTCCTGCTGAACCTCTCTTCAGATGTCGTTTTAACTTTTTTTTTTTTAAGGGATCACGTGTACCCAGCTCTAAAGCTGTTCCTGCTCTCTGCCTTAGTGGACAGCCAAGTTCAAGTCATGCTATAATAAATCAGGTACCTAGAAAAGAATAAACGGGAAAGCTGAGTCAGAGCTCTTCTTGCATAGCCCATCAGGTTTTTGTGCTTCAGGCAAACATCATCAGACCCACACACATTCTCTCCTGAGCACACTTATAAAGGGCTGCCCCTTCCTGCCCCAGAAGAATATGATGATAAAGACACTACCTGCAGGGTTTAGAGATCCAGTTTCTAGTTTTCTGTACCACTTTCCTGGCCCTGTAAAGGGAATTTGAAAAGGAATGTATGGGCAGTGACTCAGACTTGTTGATTTAGAGTCACATTGAATCAGCCCACAGGAACTCAAGTGCAACATATATACTTTATCTGACCCACTTGAGAAGATCAGATTTAAAAGGGAGATGACTGAAATATAGCAAACAAGAGGAACAAAAAAAGATATGAAAGTCTGACCCATACTGAATTTTTCAGCGCTTTTTCACTTAAATTGGTTCACTTTACATAATAGGTCAAAGGGGCTACATAAACTTTTCAAGAAAAGCTTGAATTTTAGCCTTTGTCTCCCAACCTGGTATGAGACAGAGGCCTTTCCTTTATACTTTGCTCTCTCCTAATGACAAACAGGACATCCTTTTTTTCCCCGTAATTACTTCATATCTGGGGTCTAATTCACTTGATCAGATTTTATGACCAACTTAGACAAACAACATATAGTAACTTTATTTTCTTAGCTTTGTGATAAATCTTTAATTCCTCTGGACTCAATAATGATCATGAAAATGAACATGCGTGAATAACTATCAAAGGGTTTCTGTCACTCATACAAGCAATACATTTCCAAGTAACTGAAGTTCTGACTCTCTTCAGAGTTAGGGAAGAGAAACACAGGACTGCCCCACTGGAACTGCTGCGGCAGGTAAAGAAAGGGCTCATAATTGTTTTCATAGGATCTCTGTAGAGTCTTTAAAATGATGAGAACTTGTGTGAGTAGTGTAGACAGCTGTGTTGGGCTTGGTGGGAGGGACCCCAGGCTGTGTTTCGCAAGGTTTGCTCATCGCGGTGCCTCCTGGGCGAGCCTTCGTGCTGCCCGCGGCTCCTCTTCGGTTTGGGAGCTCACAGCAGCTCCCAGCCTCTGCCCTGTAGGGCAAGTGCCTGGGCAGGCACTTGGATTCCCACACATCAGCTTCCCTGCCCACACACAGAAACTTGGATTTCTCACTTCGGAATTCTGTCGGCTTTTTTCCTCTGTCAAGATTATTTCAAACGTTAATCCTGCTTGTCAGTGTTACCTGCAGTCCCTCTTGGTTCTGTGTCTGTTATCCACTTAATTTTACATCTGTCTCATAGTAATTTCACTTGCATCATATTTCTGAGGCTTCCCTATGAGAATGTCATGCAAAACTGCCAAAAGCTTTACTAAAACCAAAGAACATGACACTTACCCCTTCTTTCCTGTTCACACAGTCGGTCTTGAAAGGAGACTGGACAGATTTGATGTTTGCTCTTGACTTAACAGAGTGGCTGCTTTTAACCTCCCTGCTGCTGTCCCAGCACTCACAAACAATTTTTAATAAGTGTTCCAGATTTTTTGTGTGTTGAGCCAATTCACATAAAATTACCCAGTTCTTCTGTTTTCATCTTTGGCTCCACAAAGACAGAGGGTCACATAGCAAAGTGCGGCTTATGGCATAGTAGACCAGAAATTTGTAGTGATGGCTTTTTTCTTGGTAAAATTCTATTAGTGAGAATTCAGATTTGTGAAAGATGCTCACAGGCAAGATTTTGTTTTGGTGAAACAAATTACTAAATTTGAGTCTGAGAGAAATCCTATAAACCTTTTGCAAGCAGTAGTGTCTTTGGTAAGAGACTGGTTGGGAAGAAATGGAAATTTCCTTTAGAAAGAGATATGTGATTTAGCACTAGATCTAGGACTGCTATTACAATGTTGGCAACATACGAGTCTGAATCAACTATTGCCTGATGCAAGGTCAAACCTTTAATGTTTGCAAAAATAATACCTAATCTTAGCAATAATCTCTATCTGAGGATCTGCTTGGGCCTTTTAAATGTTGCCAATAGAGAAAAGATCCTGAGGGCTTTATTTTCTTCTGGTACTTTGTTTTTCAGTGGCGAGTACTGAAATGCCAACTATTTGCAGAATTTTGCAACAACCGTACCTAGGTAATAAAAATTAGAATATGAAAAAATCCTTTTGTTTCAGGAAGTTCAAAACACACTATTGCCCTCTTATAATTTCAGAGTTGATCCTAAATGTACATTTATATAAGATCCATCACACAGTACATGCAAGCCTTATAAAATGCTTGATCAGAAAGAGTTATGTTTGTTTAGCATAGAAAAGAGAGGCTGGAGGAAGAAGTTTTCGTAGTTTCTAAGAATCAAAAGGCTACCAAAAAAGCAGTAATTACCTCAATTTTAAGAAAATCTGATTTAGATCAAGTAAATATTAATTAGATGGATATTTAAGAACAAAAAAGGCTACCTGTGGAGGCTCTGAAATACCTTTAGCAACAGAATTTTAATTATATGTTTGTTAAATATCTGGCATGAACAGTGTAGTTATACTTGACTTTGTATCAAGTTCTGGGGCATAAATGAGATGACTTAAGGTTCTTTCAGGTCTTTTATTATTTTTGTAATAAATATCAAAGTGGTTACATCTAAATATTTTGAAAAAATAAAGTGACATAGTGTAATATATAACAACATAAAATGACCTTCAGATTCTCAAATGGATTAATGTTTTTTTACATCAGCCTGGGCAATCAATATTGCTTTATCTCTGTCTATTATTTAACACCATCATTTAGGCTTCTAAAAGCTGTGATTAAAAGCATTCTTCCCACAAATAGATCTTGAAGTAATTGGCTGTCTTTGATAGAGTTTATCTAACCAAAACCGCATGATTTCAACTGTTCAGGGACACATCATTGCATGTGGGATGAAGGGAACGGATCGTGTGTTTTACCAAAGCAAATGAATGGGATGCATTATTATCTCTTGTTTGCATGGCACCAAGAATGACCTGGGTGCTATCGAGGCAGGCAGTAAAACCAAGGGGAATGAGCTCCAGACATAAATGGTGCCATTCTGCACAAACATGGAGCCAGGCATAAGAAGGAAATGAGCTGAAAGAAAAGCAATAAGTAGCTTTTAGCCCGAAGACTCAGCAATTATTGTGTGTAACCCATTAATGCTGTGATGTGCCAGGGTGCAGGATGGCATTCCAGGGCTGATCCTCGGGATCATTACGGAGATGATGACATTTCTATAAAACTGAGCATGTCTCCTCTGGAAGCAGTAGCTATTCCCCCTGAAGGTGGACCAAAATGTAGCAAAGGAGAGAATTTGCAGAATCATGCACTCAGCGTATGTGTGAATAGACTTGTTTGGAATGCAACAATCATGACTTTAATAGTCAGCGATTACAAAGAGATTGTGAAACCTGAACCTGTGCTTTATGACTGCCAAAACAGCGTTCAGCCATATGTTATGTAAAATCTTAGGAATAAAAATGCAAAATTGTTGTCAACTGTAATTTCAGAAACTTTGCAATTGACAGTAACTGTTTTAAAAGAAAAAAAAGCATCCTCATTAATGAACTCTGCTGTGAAAACTTATCTGCATATAAAGCATAATTTGAAGAAGAATTAACATTTATCATATAAAAAGAGGATTCCAGTGGCTTTAACAAGCAATATTATTGGTTTATCCTTGTATCTGGGGGAATGTGAAAAAAAGAAAAAAAGTTCCATAGTTTCAGTAAATGAAACTTAGTTACTGCAACACTCATGAGCCTCTGTTCTGTAAAGGTCATAAAATGAAAGCTGGCAGGGTCAGTCCACCAGGTCCTTCAGTCTGAGGCAGGACATACCCTCTACTCTCCAGTGAAATAAACATCCTTGCAAGTATTTCCTCTCATTGCAGAAACAGCAAAACGTTTATTATTATTGCAAGGTCACTCCTTTATTTTATTTATTTTTTTAATTTTCTCATTCTGGAAAAAAAATGGGACTATGACTGCCTTGTTTGTTTCTGATTAAAATGCCAATTATTTGTGATTTACGTTACAATGTGCTATTGTCACAGTCCTAGGAAGGATGCATAAAAGTATCACATGAGCTTGCATTTGAAGCAGTCAAAACTGAGAAATAGAGAAGAGGGTAGATCAGGAAAGAAAGTTCAATTTGTGTTTTTCCTACTTTTAATCTGGTTTTTTTCAAATGAGGCTTGGTGAATCAGAAATGAGGCAGAAGACTGTGCAGGGAAAACATAGCCACTGAAAAACATAAAAAACTAATAAATACCTCAAAATCAAGCCTGTAACTTCTAGGACTTTTAAGAAACTTCCTGTTCTTTCTAATGNGGGGGGGGGGGGACATGTATTTTCAGATTTTCGCTGTACTTATGAGGTTTTTCCCTATTACCTGTAAATCAAAAGTTGACCCACTCACAAAATCACCAGATTCTAGCACATAAAAATTTTCTTGGAGTTATGAAATACTGGATGTTGCAAAACTGAGAGAGTGGGCAGTACTGGGTTGAAATTTAGTATTTAAAGGCAAATATGCCAAAGCAGAAGGAGGGAACTGAAGTAAGGGGAAAAGAAAATAACAAGTTCAGAGATAAAACATAGATGGGGCAAATTATATCTTTACCTTGGCCACAAGGAACAGATACCTCATACCTAAAAACCAGCACAAAGCTATTCTTAAACCTTTTGTTCAAGCACTGCTTCAACTTATTGTCCCATTTAGGGGTGTGCAGAACTTTCAGGTGTTTCTGTTCTCGGCCACAGTGTGACACTCTACATGTGGCCTCTTCAGTTGTCCTTGTCTTTGAGTAGAGCCCTCACCTCCTCCCTTTGCTGTGTCCTTTTCCTGTGAGTCTTGGGGTTTGTGCCAGAGTGCATCATGTACCAAAGGATGAGTGACTGTGTTGGGGACACCGGCACTGCCGTTGGAAGCATTGAGGACACGTTGTGCTTGTAGGATAGAAGAGGTGAAATAGTGGAGCAGGCTGGTGACAGCAAGACAAGTCACCCTGCTGCGTTGTTATAGTAGGAAATCAAGTAGATTTTCTGTGAAACTTCAAAAGAATGACAGCCCAGTTTTCGTCTATTCTAGATGCTCCTGTGTGCCTCTAAACTGGAGAAATCTGCTTCTTGTTGTGAAAGACCAAGGTTTCCTGTAAAGAGCATCCTGACTCAGTTTCAGAAACTCTCTGACCTGACCCTGTGACAGGGTAAGGTAAACCCACTAGCCCCTATGATCTACCTAGAGAAGGGAAAGGATGAGTAATTAAGAGGCAACACTACTGACACAAACAGCTGTCTTGGCAAGTATCAAACGTGAAGTGCTGCATTAAGTACTTGACATGAGGCATTGCAGAGATTCTAGGCTCCTGCAGATTGCTATTTTGATGGGCAGGAACTGTGATTTTGAAGCAGTGAGAGCAAGCTACAGCAGACTGCAGTGTTCATAAACTTCCATGTTCTTTGGATCACTGAGACACAAAATGTTTTCTGTTTTACAGAAGTTGATTTCAGTAACATAATCTTGTTTTGTTTTATGATATCATGCTGGGAAACCACTCTACCCCATGAGGGGTGTGGTTAAAATAGCTCAAGACCTGCTGTGATTGTGCCTAAAAAATACCACTCTTTGTACATATGATTCGCATGTTGTCTTTCACAGGATGGAGCAAGATGAAAAAAAATCAATAGTTTTACCAGATAAATTATCTTTCTGCTCAGTAAGTCTACCTGTCTAAATAAGCTTTTAAGAGACAGGGAAATAGTGCTCATACTTTTCATCTTTAGTGATGGTACTAGAATAATCTAAAAAAATGGATTTCATAAAACAGCTTGAGGTCATGAAGTACAGACAAAGTGGGTGATAAATATGTGTATATAAATAAGTTACTTCTCTGATTATTTAAAGCAGTAAAAGTTACTGAGGCTATATCCTCAGCTGGTGAAAATTAGGTTGACATAATTGGCTTAAGTTAGGTTTGTTGGTTTACTCTAATTTTCATCATCAGATTTAGTGGTTGTAGCTTTTAATCAAAGCAGGACAAGAAGAAGAAGAAAGCTAATGTAAACTCTTTGCTCTTTACCTGTGGAGTAGTTGCTGTAATAGGATTGTTTGTTTTGTTAAATAACCCACGTGCTATGTTTTAATACAATTACCTAAAAAAAACCCAACCAAAATAAACCCAGAGAAAGCAACATGGAAAGGGTAATGGTGATTTTCTCTCCTGGTTGACAAGCAAATATAATTCCAAAAGAAACAGAATTTATGAATTTCTCAAGTTGATTTTGGACAGTGCAGAGACACCGATGGGGGTGGGGGGGGCTCTGCTGTGGCTGGGATTTCGAGGCCCCAGGAGCTGTTTCTGCCAGTCGGGGCAGGGAGGGCCTGTCCAGGGCCTTCATGGTGGGGCTGCTGCCTTCACTCTTCAGCCTCAGGCATCAATATTGTCTCTAGCTCCAAGCCAGTTTCTTATGTGAGGAAAAGGCAATACATATAAAGTAATGATGCTTCTATTAAAAAACCCAAATCTGACTTGAGTGGAAACAGGAATATGAAGAAAGTTCTATTTTTCCATTTGCCTTGCCTGTGTAGATTTTCAGGGTTACTTTACTACAAAATTATTGGGCTTTACTTCATTCTCACTTAATTTTAAAATGTTGTTGGTTTTGCTGTATTTTTGCATATACTGTAGATGCTCTCCTATGGCATTAATGGACTTAGAAATGTAACTGACAATTTTGTATTGCAGAAGCTTAAGCTGTTACTCGTCAAATTTTTTTTGATTCAAGTAAATGAAAGACAAGAATTTTACTGTAAATTCTTTCTGTTGTAAGATTTGAAGGCTGAGGCAGGTTTATTTGAGGCTTTTGAGAAATGGAAATATGTGTGGGGGTGGTAATCCTGTCTTGAACTTTAACAATTTATGAAAAGAAGACAACTTTCTGCTTGCAATCTTTTGAGATGGGGTTTTCTGTCCATGAGTTTCTATTAAAAGTCTGACATCCATCTTGGCTCCATCTGTGGAGTCTCTGAACTAGGTGAAAGTGTTGTTTCAACCAATAACATAATTATTTCATTATGATTTTTCCTTAAAAAAAACTTGATAAAAGTAAGGGGAAAATAATTTGTGCACAGAGCTTATCACATATGTCTTCACAAGCATTGTGGAAGGGTAATGTAGTAGGAGTTAAACTTGCTTGAGATGCACTGAATCAATATTTTTGTCCTAATTACTTAGTGTCAATAAATCTTTTCACATACCTTATATATGAAAAACTCATTTTTTTTAGTTGTTAAGCAAATATGTATATACACACTTGGCAAACCTTTTCCTGAACATAAAAATTTTTATTGTTCCTCTGTTTTTAACAAAAAAGGGAATTAGTGAATTCCTACAGTGATTAAATAAATGCAGAAGTGATGTAAATAATATCATGCTGGTGTAACTTCTAATGGCATCTTATAATGCCTGTGGCTCTTGGGGATTCTGACCACTGAGTTCCTTCTAACTTTTTCTCATTTCTGTGAGTATAGCATTTTTCTTTCAGGCATACGTTAGGTTTGATAAAGCAGAAAGAAGTAACAAGTAATGAGTAACCAGGTAAAGTGATAATACTTCATCTTAAATCCTTATTTTTATTTGCTCTTCTGCTGGAGCACCATCCCTTGGTTCAGCTTGGAAATTACACCAACATTCATGAGCTTCCTCACACCAGTGCAGGGTTTTAAATTAAGGTCTGTGAAGGGATGATAAGTATCTGCAAGTAAGTGGTGTTTCTTCTTGGCCAGAGTCAAAAATCAGAAATTTTATATATATATATATATTTATGAAAAACTCAAAGAGACATAGAATGATAGTAGGGAAGTTTTTAGATCACCTTTGATGTCTTTGTTAGGCCTACACAAAGTAGAGAATTTTTGATTTTGTGAAGTAATTTATGGGACGGCTATACTAGTACTTGAACTTATTCAAAAAAGACAAAATCTTGAAAACAAGGGAAAGAGTCCTTCAAGGAAAGAGGCATGGTTCTGTGTATGAAATCTGCCTATGCTCCTTCCAAGGCAGAGATCAAGGAAGACAGAAAACCTCTGATCCTTGGATGGCAGCTAGAAAGAAGAGCACTATTGATGAGCACTCTTAGCGGGATGCTCACTATGAACTGCCAGACTTAAGGCCTGGGTGAAGCTGTTGGTAAGCAGAGGACGGGGTAACCCAAGGCACGTGGTGATGATGAGAGAGCAGCAGAAGTGGCTGAGCTTTTCAGGAAAGGAGTACAGTAGGGTACAAATCAGTCACATTCTTTAAATCAAGTTCTGTCTCTTCTTTTACTTTATAATAGAGAAGAAAGATTTTGGGGACAGATACTTTTTCAGATTTGATTGTACCTGCTAGGTAAATTCTGGCTGATTAGTATTAAAGTCAGGGATAGTTTGAATGAGGTCAGCCAAAACATAATAGCATCTGTGATTTCTGGAAAGGTTCTTACCTTCCAGAGCAGAAACAACCTTTATCCTCTCAGGCAAACAAAAAACCTCCAAAATGTGCAGTAAAGGAACCAAGGTATTTCACAAGGACAGTTTTCAACTGTCACAGAAAACTCCTAAAGTGCTTTTTCTGAAAGGCTGGTCCAATTTAAAAAAACCTAAACAAACAGTTACAATGATTTAGCAGATCTTGTAAGGAAATAATTTTAGTATACTCTGTGTACTTAAAATTGCTTGGAAATCCATACCCAGAGAGTTACTTGGTGGTCCAGATTCAAACTGGAGGGCAATGTTGAACAGTGCTGTTCAGCTCCTGGTCTTGGGTATGGTTAGTTTCTGTGTGCATTTGCTAATTTTTATAATTAATTAGCTAGAGGACGGAATAGTGTGACAGCTTTTTAAATCTGGAACACATCTGGGAGAAAATTTGGATGTGTTGGAGGATGGAAATGGAATCCAAAAATTATGTTGAAAAATTGGAGAAATAATCTGAAGATGATGGATGAAGTCTGATGGTTATGCACTGTGGGAGGGAAAGCAAAAACAGCTGGGTATCAAGCTCTGCAGGAAGCAGTAGTGGGCTTCTAGTGGATCATGACCTGAATGTGGCTTTAGTTTATCTAAAGTGGCAAATTTGCTAGCTTTGCTAAGACTGGAAAGAATTGTCATAAGCACTCTAGGGAAACATGATCCTGATAGGGCTGTGAGACTGATACGCACAGCAGAGCACTGTGCCAGATGCATGAGGTAACTTGTGAGTTCCTGAACAAGCCTCAGCTGCAGTGTGGTTTGCTCACTGTTTTCAAGACTGATACAGACAAAAAGAGAGATTCTGTAGAAAAGGAAAGAGAACTATTTGTATAGAAATAGAAGCTTTACAAAGAAAAATGGAAATAATTGGGAAAGATTGAAGAGGAACGTCTCTTCAAGGATACGAAATGCTGCTGCAAACCAGAAAGGAACAAGCCATTCTCCATCTCCACAATGAATAGGACAGGAAATAGTTAGAGATTTCTGCAAGAAAAGCTGATGTTGAGAATGAGGATGAGTACTGTTGGTGTGAAAACGAGAGAGATTTGATGTGGGAAATGATTGCCTTTGTCAGCTGTGGAATGGCAGCGATAGAGACTTGCAGAACAGAAACCTGTCAGGACTGATGGTGGGGCTGAGCAGAACATCAGATGACTGCTTGAAATGTCTTCCAGGCAGGAGTTTAAAACATTCCTTTATCATTTTTATGACTCCCTAAAGAAAGAACAGAAAATGAAGAGGTTTTGCAAAGCCCGCACTACCCTGTTTCATAGCTTCTCAGTGTTCTGGTGTACTGGGTGCTAAGTTTTACTGGGTAAACTCGTTTTACTGACTTGGTGCTGGAGCTTTTACTGATGGAAATGGAATCTCACAGAGTTTTTTCCATTCACATTTAACCTAACAGTCAGTCTCCCTATAATGGCTACTTTAATTTGCACAGGGAATATTGAAATCAGAAACTTTGAATTTACTTTGCAGTGTTTCTGTACTTCCTTTCATACATAAATTCAAGCAGAATTTGCCATATTCAATTTGAATTATTAACAATTGTGCATCTTAATTTTCTGGGAGATAACTATATATCTAGTTGGAGGTTTGTTAAGATTTGGAGTCTCTATAAGTTACTTTTGCTTTAACATGTTTGGTCTAATTTTGGCTTAGCAAGTATTTTTTTTTTTGGGTTGAACATCATGATGAAAGATGAGGGAAAACATCTTTTGAGCTGATTAAATGATTGTATGAATATGATAGATTTGCTAATCAATTTCAGTGGAAGAATATATCATTAGACAATAAGTCTGTCAAATGAATTCAAAAGCTTGACAAAATCTTTTTGTATAAACAAGTGATTATAAATGGGCAGCTGTTATCTGGCATAGAGGCATGGATCTATGTCTTGCAGAACAGCAAATCCACATTTTTATAGAAGGATTATTTCATAAAAGCAGCAGGTTGTGGTCTTTGACGTTTTATTACCCCATGCTTCTCAAATCAACATTTAGTTGGACTTGGTAAATATTTATTCTTTTCAGCCATTCACATACAACATGCATGAATCTGTGTTCTCATGGAGGCAGTAACGAATTCATCATAAATGATACAGAGTTTTGAGCATATTTTAACAAAAATAACCACAGTATACCGTCATTTAAAAACACATTTGCTACATACTGTTTTGCAACCAAAATGAAATGCTAATGCTGAATACAGACACAGTATTTCAGATATGACAGATTCCACATTTTCTTCTCAGCTTCTAACATTATTGTTACGAGTTGTCATGTGTAGCTGAATGCTTGGTGATTCTGAATCCTTGTGATGATGCATTCATTTTCTGCAATGAGCTTTGCACTTAGAGGAACTGAGTAACACAGAGTTGAGTGTTTGTTTCTTGATTTCTTTTATGCTCTTTAAATACTGGAAGGGAGAAGAAGTTCACTGAACTTCAGGGTCTCTCAGTAGATGTGGAGCAGGGTGGGTTTTAAAATTTGGAGGAGGGAATGCATGTTCAGAGAGAGTGAGTGAGAAAGACAGAGGCTTCACTTTCTGTGAGAAACACTTGGAGAGGAGGGAGAAAGGGGGAGGGTTTTCTCCCACTAATCTAGAATCTAATTTGCTGCTGGAGGCTTAATCATATCCTTGTGTCTCGGGTAATTGTTACCAGCAGTTAGGATGGTTTTACTTCATTTTCTAAAGCAGGCAAGGACAATTTGGAACAAGGCTTACCTTCCTGGAGCTGGTCACAGTTTCACCTGATGGAATGGCTTAGCTCATATTCTGGTTTCCTCTGTGGGCCTTTTGGGGTCAGGTGAGTGCATCTCTACCAGCTGCTGAGCACAAACTGCACTTGACAAATCTAGGTACTGATAACCAAACTTAGATGACAGTAGCACACATTTACAGTACACAACAGTTGTAACAAGACCAGTGGGTTTCTGGCAGTCTCAACACAATGCAGTAATGCTTTGCTTTTGTGCACATAAGGTAGTTTCTTGGGTCTTTTCGTACTTCATTTTCTCATTTTTTTTCTGATCTTTCTGATCATATACTAAGTTTTACATTATCTGCTAAATAATACCTGAGGTTCACAAAATTATTCCTACCTTCTGTTCTTATAAGTGCAAAGACAGATCTCATTTGTGTATATCTTTTTATTCTTTGCAGTGAATTTATATTTTAAAGGAATTACACATTTGGAATTAATTTAAATAATCAGTGGACATTGCTGCTGGCTCTGCCAAAGACAGGAGCAGACATATTTCTCTGGCTATTTAAATAAAGACAAGTCTAGATCCAGAAGTTCTCAACAGGGTAGATTTGGAAGATTGCCTCCTGTCTCTATTCCCCAAAAGTTTTATTTTGATTTTAGTATTCATAACCAGGCATTGATTTTTCCAACCTAATTTCCTCCCTGATGTATTTAATATCAAGCCAGATCTGCCATCTATCTACAAATCATCCTGGCTTTACAAGCCAGCTCTGCCATCCATCTACAAATCATAATGGCTTTAGTCAGGAAATTAGAAGTAGGCCTAATTTTTTTTTTATGTTTTTTTTTTTTTTTTTGAAAGTAAAGGATTCTTAAACCACTTACTTCAGCCCTCTCTCATGACTCAGCTTGTGTTTCTATTTGTTGCAGTTCCTGGCTCGTGGACTTCATCAAGTTATAACATACAGCATATTGTAGCTGATTCAAATTCTGGCAATCAGAGTGGCAGGTTGCATTTTTTTTCTTTTTAAAGAAAGAGTCTTCCTTTTTGGGTAATAATTCTAGAATAATGCATTTTAATGACAAGACAGAGTCAAAATCAATTGCATTAGAAGAAGGAAACATATAGTATAACAGCAGTAACTCTTTAATAAAGAAGAGGAAACTATTTAAAATTAATTAGTGATAATTAATGACTGTAATTTCCTTGATATGATAAATTCTATAATCAAAACCTTGTTCTTTGTTAAAGTCCTCTCAGAATATATTACAAGAAGTAAATCTGAAGTTATAGTAAAAATAAAACTATTGAAGTTCAATGATCTTAATTTCTGACAGATTTTGGAGATGATTCAAAAACATCACATAGTTACAGTTAAGCATATGCCAAAGACATGGGTCCAGTGTGTTCCAGCCATAGGAGGATGATCCATCATCTTTGTCTTTGCTTCTGAGGGCAGAAATTTATGGAAATCAGCATTTGGGAATTTACATGGACTCACTTTGCCCTAGAATTCAACAGCAAATTTCAGATACTCTGTTGATATTGATAAACGTTTAAGATCACCTCATAATTATGTTGTTACTATTATGTATAAGGCTTATAATACTTAATATAGAATAATCATCAGCATAATATATACAATCTCATGGTTTGGTTTCATATGACAGTATATTTTTATGCTACTTTGGGGGTGGAAAGACCAGAGAACTACTTTTAGAAGAGGTAAGTATGCACCCAGATGGATTTTCTAAAGCATCTGAAAAACAGAAAAGTCTTTACCTTTGAACTGTGAAAAATTTTCTGGTTTTGAAACTCTTGTTGGGGCTATCTTTAAACGTTTTAAATGTTATAGGGTAGTATTTTCTAAGGGACAGATTCTGTTTGTGTGTTTCTGACATGATTGCTGGAAGAGGCACTTTCCCTACAAATAGCTCATCTGTGTCCTACTCAGCAGGTGCCCTGCAGGGTTCACCCATTGAACTGAACCCATTGTACAGAGCTACAAAGAGGCTCTTGTCAAAGGGAATTACCTTGAGCTTCTGCACGTAGATTAAAAAATAGAGGACTAAATTTTAAGATTCTTAGCTTGGGAAAAAAATCCACGCTCTAAACAAAACATCATGAAAGTCTCAAAGCCTGTGTCTGAGAAAAAAAATCTGTCTGAGATGTTAAGGGTCAAGAAAGGTACCACCTGAAAACAGCTAAGAATTATTGAGCAGACAGTGGATCTGTGCACCTGGAATACATGAGCATCAATACCAGGCATTATCAGGTAATCTCTGTCTGTGGTGCAAATCAGCTGTAGGAGGGAGCTTTGTTGTGGCCTGTTGTCCTCCCAGTATTTTTCTTGAAGGGACAAATATCCTTTCTCTTCCTTTTATGAGATCATTGCATATTTTTGCTTGTACTTATTGCTTGTAGTGTATAACTTTTACACTCCTTATAAACCAATGATGTCCTACTGAGATATTTACAAAGATGACTCAGTTGAGTTGTGTTTTGAACAGATTTCTTGTAATGTATCATTTATAGTGGAAGGAGAGTTCAGTCTGATAGAAAAAGAAAGCTGATGGTCTACAAAATGTGCCTTGCTGCCAAACCCTTCATGCATATGGACTGGCTCTGTTTTGACAGTGTGTGAGGGGAATACCAGATGTCAACTAATCAATGTATACAGCACTCCAAACATGTTTACCAAAAAGTTATTATTCTTTTTCCTGTGAGCTGCTGGAATGATCTACTCAACAGTTTCATTTAGTTATTGCTGGGGCTGTATCCTGAACTGAAAGGGAAGAGACCCTGCTGGAGAGAGAAATCTTGTCTCTTCTCCATGGGAACATGAAGTCTTGGGGAATTAGATAAGGGTGTTGAAAAAGCACCAAGTGAAAGTTTAAAATGTTGTTATAAATCACCGCATAAAAAGTCAGTCATGTACAACACCTCAGGATTTATAGATCAGAAGTTTTAATTTCAAGCAAGTTAAAATTTTTCTATATAGGTAACAGAGCAGTGGACTTCAAATCAGTTGGCTCTACACCAAAAAGTTTGAAGATTTTAAATATTTATCAAGATGTACCTTTTAACCTTCACTCCCACTGCAAAGCAGCCTAAACTCTGTCCAAATGATTAAATTAATCCTTAGTGGCCCCTTCAAAATCAAAATTTCATTTCTTTAAAATGCAAATGATACTATTAATGCTTGAAAATATACAGTACAAAAAACCCCTCATCTACCTGTCTATTTTGATCTGGTCTGAAATCTTCAGCATTGTTAAACTGAACACGCATAATATAAAATGCAATTTTGAATTAATTATTACAATTAGATAGCAACAATGACCTTTATTTGAAGAATAAAAAGATTAGTCTTTTTATCTGCTTTATGCTGCTGAAAAGCATATGTGGACAGTGTAAACTGAATTATGTAAGAGGATAAAGTATATTGCTGTGAAAGATTTTACAATCACTTTGATTCTGCAGTAAGTTTTGGGATTGCATCTTTTAACACAGTTCAGGAGGGTCAGCTTTAGAACAGGGCTGCTGAGTGCTTCCCTTGCTTAGAGAACTTGGTGCCAAGGGAACCCTGGGGATCTCCCTGGCTCCAGCTCAAGTGCCCTGGTTCACCTCCTGAACTGCCTTGGTTTTCCAGTAGCAGCTGCTTGGTGAGAGAGACTTGTAGGTTCCCCATGAAAGTACCTGGTGCCCATGGCTGTGTTAAAATGGTTTTTATAAGCTCTCTCTGAATGCATCTTCTTGAGGTGCTCCATGCTGGGGGAGCTGAGGTCTGTGCCTAGCTCTGCTGGTGCTGCAGCTCTCCTGAGTAGCCACAGCCTGGGTGCTGCTGGTGCCTGGCTCATGCTCCCCACCCATCCTGCACCTCCCAGCTTTGGGCACACAGTCAGAGTGTGTGTGGCATTAGTGAAAGGTGGCGTTGGGGCGTCTGTCACGTTCTTGTCCAAGCTTGGGTGGGCACCCAAGGCTGAGGCTGGAGCACTGCCAAACACAGCAGCCAGAAACATGAAAGCCTGGGCTATTGGTATGACCTGGAAGGGCAGCTGAGCTGTCCTTGTACCCGCTGCTGCCCTTTTTGGATGCCAAAACAGGCAAGTGAACTTCATGTTACATTTTCTTCTCCTGGCTGTTGCCTTAGTTTCAGGAGACATGGGTGGCTGAGGGATGGCCTTGGGCAGGAGAAATGCTCTGCCCACAGATATCCACAGGGAGATGTCAGCAAGGAGATGGGAACAGCAGCTTCTGTGAGTGTACATGAGGGTCCAGGCAGTCTGCTGGGGTGAGGGGGAGTGAGACCTGAGACCAGCCCAGAGACATGAAACTCCAGCAGACAAATCCTTTCTGTTTCTGTGCTGCTGGGCTCTGATCACTTTGCCTTTCCTGTTCAGTCCAGGCCAGTCATGTTGGCTTTTCTCCATTTGGAGACATATTT
The DNA here is from genome assembly GCA_013400175.1 of Phainopepla nitens. NCBI lineage: Eukaryota > Metazoa > Chordata > Aves > Passeriformes > Bombycillidae > Phainopepla > Phainopepla nitens. Next base: position 161,668 of record VXBQ01011816.1, on the reverse strand, counting down.
TAAAAACATCTTGCTGTGCTGAGTTTAGAAACTTTTTGATCATCTGCTGTAAAGTTAGAAAGTCCATGCAGGTCTAATTGAAACCTGAGGCCAAGCTCGGGTCCTGTCACAAACTGTCAGGTCCTTAAGTTTTCATGCAGTTAAAATGAGTAAAGATGCTGACCTGAATAATGGAATGATGTGGAGAGAAAGGCTAGTGCTAAGTAACCTGAAAGACATCTCTTATTGAGTGGATTCCTGTTCTGGTTTTGAGACAGGTTCCATATTTTGGGAAGCTTTAGTTCAAATCTAGACAGCCTGGGGTCAGTCATTTGCTGCTTAATGAAAAGAGAAAGGCCTTATGGAATTATTGAAAATGAAATCAAAATACTTTAATTGCTTCAAGAAGAGTTAGTTGAAATGCTTCAACACTTTATGATTTTAGGGAATTACCATTTACTTTAGAATCAGAAATCTTTGTGCTGTGTTTTTGCCTGCCAAATTTCCTTCGAATACTTACAATGCTTTTGAGATGAGGTGAACTAGAGTAGTGTTGAAAACTAAACAAGGATATCCAAACAAATTCTTGCTATGGATGATTGTTGCCTTTGTTCCACATTATGAGAGCAATATTTTGACATATTGCAAAATAATTATACTTCAAAATACTTAGCTCAATAATCAAATCTGGTAATTTTAATCAAAATCCGTTAATTGTTAATCAAAATCAAATATTTGTTAATTTATTGATTTTGATAACAATTTTTTTTTGTCTTCTGTCACAAAGATAATATCAAATTTGGTGGTAGCCTACAGCACAGTGAGCTGGGGAGGAGAAGAGAAAGGATGATTGGACAGGAAAATGTTCTGGTGCTCTCCGCCTTATACCCAGCTTCTCATAGGCTACAAATATGAGGTCACAGCTGATGCAATTGTGAGAATGTTTGTGATGGTTCCCTGCTCTCTGTGCTGAGGTGATCTCAACACTGGGGAGAATTTTTTACTAAGTGTTTACTTGCATATAATATTTTTGAGTCAGTTTTGCAGTGTCGTGTTTGATGGAAAGAATTTTGACTATTGGGTTACCACATACATCATTTATGAAGACCTGAGAAGAGTTGTTCTTAGTTCTGTTCCCTAACGAAGTATTCTTAAATAAAAGCTAATTATAGTGGTTTTGGTCTCAAATATGCATTCACAGGTATGCTCAATATTGTTTTGGTAAGCATATCTGTCAATGAATATATAGGTCTGAGAAGGATGTAGATATGTTCCTGCTGGAAAGTAGGCATTTCTTTTTAATGGAAATTATTGAAATTGCATTTCTGACTTATTGACAAAATAAGAAAAGCAAACACATATTTGGTCACATTGTCTTTTAAAAATAGCTTTCTTTTACTCATATCCACAGATCAATGAAAGATACAGAAAAAGATAACAGCTATTGTACTTACAGCAGTGAGGTTCCTTCAAGCTCATCCTTTCCACTAAGCAAGCAAGCAATTTTTTTTTACATTTGTTATGCCTATGACATAATCTTTAAAATATGATATGGGGTAGCAAGCTAGTGAGTCATGCTATATACTAATAAAAAACTTTGAGACTGTTATAATATTTGAGTATGAGGAAAAAGGACTAATTTAGTTCAAAGATTTACATAAAACAATCCTCTTATTGATGTCTGATCCCAGATTTAACTGTGTAATGGCATACCATTCAGAATCTGTGATTGTCTGTATTCCTGGATCTTGGGGACACTCTTATGTCTGAGTTATGGTTTAACTCTTATGGGAGTTATGGTTCTTGCCCTGTAGGATCACACAGACTGCTCAGGGTTTTTTTTTGAGGGTGTAATGCTGTTTGACAAGCTTCACAACTCTTTGAACAATCACTCCAAGCTCTTTAGGCCCCCACCCTGCATTCAGGCTGATGAATGACTGCAGAAGTTGAGCCCCTGCTGAGGGAGGGGTTGACACTGTGACTGCTGCCCTATGACTATTTCCATCCCTGGCCTTGTGCTTGACATTTTGATAATTTCAAGATTGTTTGATTCACACACAACTTCCATCAAAAATGTCTAGGAAAGGAACAGCACCAGATTTGTGTGGATAAAAATCCACTCAGTTGGAAGAATCTGCTCTGAATGCTGCTGCTCTGCTGTGGGTTGGGTAGATACAGAGCAGAATGGAGAGTGTATAGATTGCATATAATGCCATGGAGGTGTAGTGAGATGGACCATGGGTGAACTGAGGTGCCAGGCAAAACTACGGAGCTTTTAGATTGTGTTGTTCCCCTCCCCTGCTCTGGGGACAAAGCTTTCTGTGGAAGGAATTTAAGAAGATCAAAGGAAAGGAAAGGAATTATCTTAGATACCACATGGCTCCCACCAAATAATTTCCCTTGAAGTTACAACTATTTGTTGGAAAGACCTAGTTTTGGGAATCTTAAAGCTATAATCAGAGGAGCATCTGAATTTTTCTAGATTTTTTTTTTCTGTAGCTAGTATGGAGATAAAGCATATTACTCCATGATTAATTTTAAAGCTTTGAACTGGTTTGATATAAAACCAATTTATAAATTTCAACAATATTTCTATAGTTGATCAATGAATACTAAATGTGAGTTACTTTGAAAAGAATGTCAGCATTGTTTTGTGGACATCAATGGAATCAAGCTTCTCTTTTAACTTCAGTTTTCTCTGTCTGCAGAGACATTTAAAAATTTCTAGAAAGAGAAATATGGTAATTTATAAAAAAAAATGAATGGAGAAAAACTTATTGATGAGAATTTTGATCATTAAGGAGAATTTTTCGTAGTCAAGGTCTTATTCTATAAAGTGTTGGCTTTGCTGTGTTTTATTGAATCATGGGGCAACCACCATATGTCCCTGAGTTTCATACCCTTTATATATCTAGAATAATCATCCTCCCACCTACTGCCTAACAGTTTGCCAGAGATGCTCTGCTTTATGTAAATATAATACTTTGTATTATACTTTACTTTTAATTTGAATAATGTAACTTACTGTATACTAATACATAGAGTCAGATTGACATTTTATAGCCTGGGTAAACAGCTCATGCTAATAACTATAGTAAAGACAGCATCTGCTATCCATATGAATAACTTCCATACAACTTGGCCATTTTTCTAACACTTATACAGTTAGCATGGAATATGTCAGAGTACCAGGAGCTCATACTAGTATTTTTTGAAGGACGTTATTAGGAGTATTAATTCATACTAACCTGTGACTCCATAATATGTATTTCTGTAATGCCCCTTGAAGGGATAGATGAAAACCTGAAGAGATTTTACAAAGACCAAGTAGGTGAAGCCTCAAGGTTGTGGTTTGTGGTACCTGGTATTATTGTGCTTTATGGATAAGGAAACATCTGGAGAAACATGGACAAGTTCTGTTCTGCCAGCAGGCAGGAGTGAGACCTGTGTGATTTGCCCAGAGAGTCGCAGGAATCTCTGGCAGAGCTGGGAAGAGAAACTAAATCTGTTCCAGTGACCAGGGGGAGAGGATGACTGAGGCAATATGTCCCAGTCCACAGCTGTTTGTGGATGTGTGAAAGTTCCTCTTTTGCTGAGTGCACACTGAGGGGAATTTGATTTTCCCTGCTTTACCACAGAGGGGTAAATGGGATTGAAAAGTCAAAACTTGTAGATTTTTTTCTGCTGAGCTAATACCTAATACCACAGATCACCATCTGTGTATACCTACTAGTAGTGTAAGTCAGTCTGTAAGCTACCTAAGGACTTTTGGTTTAGATCTCTGTGTGTTACTGTGGAGATGAGTGATTTTTGTATTCAGAACTTGTCTCAGCCACAGGTTTATTTTTTGAGATTATTTTTCAGGGAAACAAAATGGAGTTTGTGCATTGTTTCATCATTAGTGAAGTTGTTTGCATATTTATCTGAAACAGAAAGTTTTAGTAATATAGTCAATCAGTGCTTATATGTTAATTACACAGGTGTGGGAATACTAAATTGGCTTATGCACAAATGTAAAAGGATGAGACTGTAGAATGGGCTGTCACTGGAACAACAGCAAGACAGTCTTATGAATTAAGATTTCAATTTCAAAGTATTTAGAACTTAAATAGGTATTGTCTTCTATTTTTTCCCTGAAAATAATTGTCGCAGGCATCGCAATGATTAATGTTTTCATAAGAAAAATATTAATTACTTAAAAGAGCCCGCTGATTCTTACTAGAACTTCCAATCATTCTTCCTAGTTTACACAGTCTATTACTCTAGAGGGTGAAATCCAGGAGTCTGCACTCAGTGTTTATGCAGCTTCAATTGAAGTCAAATCCCCAGCAGCTTCAGTAGGAATTTTACCTAAACCAATTTCTGAATAAGCACTTCAGAATCTGGACCCTAGTGGAAATATGTAATCTGAATTTAAAAAGAATTGCTCCGAGTATACAGAAAGCTGTTAATGTTCACCAGCTGAAGAAGAGAATTCACAGCATCCTAGGTTTTAAATTATTAATCCCTATGAATTTGTTATCCTCTACTTTCCTTCAGAACTTGGAGGAAGGGTGAGTTTTGTTGATGTCGGGTTTCTGCCAGTGACGCTTGCCGTGCTCTTCCTCAGCAGGGAGGTCTGGTTACTCTTTGCTAACCAGTCCCCTGCTTATACCTCACAGCCCCAGCGAACCCCAGGTCAGCTGTAGCTTCTTGTGGTAGGTGAAGGAATCATCCAGGAGTAAGGCCTCGTGCTTATGAGTTAGCACAGAGCCTGGGCTCCCCTGTGCACCTCAGGTGAAGGCTGTGTTTGGATGCATTCGAACTGTAAATAACCTACCTGAGTAGTAAAAATTATGATAAATATTATTGGACTATATCATAATGTTTCTGTATTTGTTGTTGCCTGAAATATTTCATGTCTATTTAAAGGTAGTATTCAATATTTGATCATATCTAAGACTAAGCAAGAAGGGAATTGTGCAATATGCACATTTTGTCACCCTTCTTTGTATGTCTCCCATGTTTTCATGCAGCAGTGATTTGGCTAGAAAAATATTCCTTTGTGTGAATTACTTTTTCCACAGTAGTCTAAAATAAGACCAGATTAATATGGAATTTCCTGGATTTTTTGAGTTTTTTGGCTGTGACAGTGTTCAGCATGGGCAATACAGCCCTCGTCCAACTAGGTGACAGGCTTGATATGGATGATACATTTATATAGAGCCCTATCTGGGTCACCACATTACTGATTTGATCAACTGATGATATCCAAAGAATATCTTTGCTTTCTTTGCTGCCTTATGGGAGCATGTTTCTCTCATGGTAATTATCTCATGAAGGTCCAGCCCCTTCCCAAAGTTAGGGAAGAGAAATGCTCTAAGAGAAATTGAATTAGCAAATATCTCTGATTTATGTAGTATGTTGGTTTCACTCTCTGTAAGTTTCTAGATATATCAGTGTTGGAACAAGGGAGTAGTTCAGAGTATATTACGTAAATTTAAAAAATCAAAATTATCAAGGAAAATTTTATTTAATCAAACATTGTTGAAGAAACACTACTGAACATGGTAATGCTCTCATTTTCTTTTGCATGTACTTTGTTTGCATTTTATGTGACTTGGAGTACTGAATTCTCTATTCATATGGGCTGGAATGAGTGACAAAGTACAGTAGTGAATACTATCAGTATTTGGCATTTGGAAACCAAAATGTATCTATTTTGGTTAAGTATAAGTGTGACTTGGTGTGTTTGTTTCATTCTTTTTTCAAAAGAACTCATTCTCACAAATTCCAAATCCCACGTCCTAAAGACTTCGGTTTAATGGGTTCAGATTTTTTGGTTTCAAGAAATAAGTCTTGCAAAAAGATGTTTTATAGGAACATAGTGGAATAATAAATGAAAAAATGGACACAATAGTAGGATGAGCACAGCCTGTGCATATTTGTTTAAGAGTTTCAGTCCAAACCTGTTGGTGAAGATAACAAACTTTAAAGTGAGCATGCTGTATTATCCAGAGAGCCATATGGTGCTAACAACTTTGCTGCTTGGATCAATCTACCACTCAAATGATAAACAAAGTAAGAAAATGCAACTTGATCATTTGTGGTTTATGAGAGGTCTGACACTGAGTTTGATCAGAAAATACAGGACCTTTGCTCCCGGCCTGATACTGTCTACTAAACCTCTGTATTTTGAAAAGTCTCATACTGAGACTTAACATCTTTGGAAATGTGTATATATTTAGATAAGTAAGGAATTATAAACATGTGAGAAAATGGAAGGAAAACTCTCCACAAAATTAGAATAGTCTCTGAGGGCATGAGGGAGAGGCCTTTATTTCTAGCCAACAATTAGGTTTTATCTTATGATGTTCTTAGTAGTTCTTTCAATCCCCTTCATCTTAAATGCTATCAGTACTACAATATACCATCATCCAACGCACAGTAGGAAGCTGTAAAAAAATAACTGCCTTCTTCATATGATTTCTAATAAACTTAAATTTAGGAGTGTTCTCCATTCCTTAGTACAAATAAAAGAGGGACTGATATGTTTTCAGAAGAAAGTAATTTTTCAAAATTAGTTGTTAAATTGAATTTCCTCTTTCCCATAGTCAGCTGATAAAATCAGATTAGTCTGTGTGGGTTTCTCTTTTGGCAGCATAGGGAATCCTCCATAATGACCCAAGCAGTTAATGAGCAGTCACAGTTTCTTGTGCCATATCTTCTGAACACCATCTTGTTCTGAACTGGAGTCAGTTAAGAAAACCTTTGAAGTACAGAAGTGAAGCACAAAGACTGGAAATTTACTGGTCATTTTTCATTAGCTACTTCTCTGCAGTATGGAACAGCATCACATAATGACCCAAAAGTGCCTAAAGCCTGTGTGGTGGGCAAGGTAGGTGGTGCAGAATCCAAGGAGTTAGTATACTGAAGGAGAATTTGATCCAAAATGGGAAGGTATTGCATGAATTCTTAAAATCATACTTTTCTCTTGTTTTCTATAGGTAGGCTGGGGATATTTTTAAAATCCTCCCACCAACCTGCCAGATCACAGGATGGAGTTACTCAGTGTCTCCTTTCCATTGAATGTTTTGTCACATACAAACTTTTTCATCTTCTGTTCCAGTGTGTTTCTGTTTTCTGCCAGGCTTACTTTCAAAGGTGGGCCTTTTGCTAGCATATGAAGCTGCAAGGAAACTTAATCATATAGATGACAGAGTTCAGAGTCACAGGTCTAATGTCTTTGTCTAGTGGTACATTTCTTAGCACAGTGTGGTGTGATGATGATAGGAATTGTTTTTTATCATTTTATGCCCTGCAAATTCAGTGCAAAGAGAGTTAACTTGTATAGGTTGTAATTATAATGGATTTTTTCTCCTCGTTGTTTGTGGATTAAAAACAAACTGAATTTTCATCTCTCTGCTTTCTTTTCTTTGTATTAGGAATAGGGGAAGGTTAAATGTATCCAGTAATATTTTCTCTGTGGAAAGAAGCTACCACAGAGTGAATTGCAGCTGCAAAGGTGTGACACCAAAAGCCCTTTCATCCTGACCCACAGCTTTGGTGTCAATAGCTATTATCCCTGGACTAGTAGTTTACAGGTAGTGTCAAAAGCACCTGACATGTTGCTGGAAGCATGAAATAGATTAACTGATAATGAAGATTACTGCTGGTCTACAAAGCTTCTTAATCTGACTATATTAGTAATTCCTTTGAATGCAGGTGATTTTGTCAGAAGGAAACAGTTTGATTATAGATGTTTAAAGGGACATAGAAGGACATGAGGCTGTTCTACTGTGTTAGAGTACCAGTTTCAGAGTTTTGGTTAGTTTGATTACTTTGAAATGCTAGCAGATTGAATTAATTCTGAATTAATTCGTTATTATTTGGTCTCTTTCTGCTGATTGCAATAATCTTACCTAGAAGTAATAAAAAACCCTCTCCAAAACAAACAAAAAAACCCAATCAGAACTTGCACTAGCAAGAATGCATATTTTTTGAAAGGAATAAATAGGAAGCTTTGCTATTTATTGAACAAAAAATATAGTAGTGCATTTCATTATTGTTCTTTTTTGGGGTTCAAGACTATTTTCATAACTTTTCTGCTGAAGGACTCAGACATAAAATTGCCTTATTTAATGACTGGATAAATATTAATTAACACTACTCATAATTTTATTTCATTGAAATTTTATTCTTATATTCTCTCAGGTGAGTTTCAGATATCCCCACTTGCTTTCATTAGGCTAAAACATTTCCTAGGTGATACTACAGGCCACAATGGTTTGGTGTATTTCAGTTCCATTTCAATATTACAGGAATCTTCCTTGGGCTGTTCTAACCTGTACCCTTCAATCTTAAATGAAACTTCTCCAGCTCCAGTAAAGACATAGAATTTAAATGAATATAGAAAACATTAAATATGACTTCATACTTTTCCCCATTAGTTTGTGTTGGATAAATAAAAAGTGCTCTGTATCTTGTATCAAGCCAGGCCTATCTCTATAATCCTGTAGTTTCATCTGAGCCCACAGCAAAGGGAAGCAGCACACACTGGGCACCGTTTTGTGCTCATGGTAATCTCGCTGTGACACATTTACTTTAATCTTTCAGTGACTCATGTTTGACACAGACTTGAATTAATGTTAAGAGAATTAAAAGAATGGGAAAGCCTTTTATTTTTAAAATAGGGATGCAAAACAGGCAGAGAGTTGAATGCCTCTAGCCAAGACAATATATCAAAGAAATTTCTGTGAGACCCAAAGATCAGATGCTGTTGCCATGAGGGAAAGGAATTTTTTTGGAAAAAATATATAAATAAATCCAGAAAAACTAAACAAAAAATGTCATTCACTGTCCTCCCTCTAGAATGGGAACTGCAGTAAAAGATTATTAGGTTTGCAGGCAATGGACATAACCAGACTGAGGCATGACGAATTAATGCATAGGCAACTTCTGTAGCAATCACTAAACACACCAAAGAAGCCAGACAAACAAAACAGGAATGTGTCTTTTGTTTCATAAAGAGAAGCTTGGTGCCTGACAAAGGGTCAAATGAAAAAGTGACCAGATGAAGAGGGAGGACACTTTCTTTAAATGGAATATTTTGGCTTCCACTCTGCAAAAGCACCCAGTGAGTTGCATACTGCTGGTGCTCTCGTGCTCTGGCCAAATTTGTGACACCTCCCTCTCTAAGGGATTATGCTGGAAGCCTTGTAGGTTTCAGATCTACTGCACAGTAGTTACTGAGAGGGTCTGTGTTGATACCACAGATGTTCAGATGGTTACTCTTGCTCCCAGATCTAGCAGGCTGGAACTGGGCAGTATTCATAGGAGAGAGGGGGATTTATATAAGTTTCCCAGCCAGGGAACTCGCGTTCAGATTAGTACCATATTCATTTTTCCTTTTAACTAGGTAGAACCAAGAACATGATGGTACTATTTATCAGCATGTTATTGTTGTGCTCAATAAACCTGACACAGGAAACTGGCCTGCCTGGTCATCAGGTGAATGATTACTGAGCTAAATCCTAAATAATGACTGTTGGCTTGTACTGGAACAAATATCCAAGTGAAGCTAGGGCAAATTTCCCTTGAATAACAGCTTCTGAATTTTGTGTGTTTTGCTTTGGAGACATATTGGTTGGCAGTATTTATGCAAGAGCTCTTTTGAGGTTTCATTAGAATTTAAAAAAAAAAAAAAAAAAGCAATGCCTGCCCCCCATGTTTTTACTGGGAAAAAAAGATCTATAATTTCCAGAAGCAAATTATCATTTTAACTCTTGTTTCCCTATTTTCTTGTCAAGGTTAAAAGAATGCAGTGTACTGAGGTCAGGAAATTTTGGTGTTGGTTGGAGGTGAAGTCACCAGCATTGCATTTCTGCACCAGTCACAACTGATAAGTTCAAAACCACATCAGATGAGGTTATTGTACCCTTGACTTGAAATGTGAAAGTCAATGCATATGCAATCACATATCATTGTTAAACCTCTTCCTTGTCAATTCACATATCACTAATGAGTTTTTAACTGTGAGTTTGGCTATGTAAATTATCAGATTTCTTCTGCATTCATACGGTATGAACAGATAGGTAAAAATACCAATGTTATGGTAACTTCTGTGTTTTAGGTTAAAAAAATGCATATGATTTTTTTTATAGCAAATCAAAATAGAAAACACAAGCAAACAGAAGAGGGAATATTTGAACTAGTATATGCAAAATAATTATTCAGTACTGCAGACTAGTCTTTTGCAAAGCTTTAAATAATATATGTACAGAGATTAGAAATCCCTGCAAGGAAGTTGTTAATTTTTTCCTGTATGCTTCTCTCCAATATTTTTTGAACCTCACATGGCATATCTTTTAGCCTAATTCAAAATGGTGTTTCTACATCAAAAACCGCAGCCAAGCCAATACTTTTCCTTAAACTGGTTGTTCAAAGGGAAAAAATTGTTAAAATTTGTTGCTTGAAAACATTCTGCTTCATGTTAGCCAATGTGTGATACTTCTTTATTTCTCTCTCTCTCTCTCTAAGGAAGTGTAGTAGTTTTGGAAATAAACACCTGTCCATATAATAGATTATTTTGAAAAGATATCTCTGTATTTCTTCAAATGTTGCATTCATTGAAAATATTTTTCCTCTAAAACATGATAAAGAAACCGACCTTTCTCTTTGGGTAATGGATGGCCATACAGTGGTTAAAAATCCAACAATTCTTAGTTGAAAAGTACTAGTAAATGGCTAGCACTAGTACTTTTGTAAGTACTAGTAACTTCTTGTGTTACAAAATTCTTTAGCTGAATTACAAAGTATGTGAAAGTGCAGAATAATCAGGGGTTAGAAACAAATCTAGAAAAACAAAGGTATAAAGACATACTATATTAAGCCCTGCAGCAGTGCACCTTATTTATACAACAGAGAATGTCTACAGAACAAGCAACCAGCACAACAGAGGTATGACTAATAGATAGGTATGAATCAGTGGATTTGTATTCTCCTCACGCATCCCTTTTCCCAAAAGCAGAGAAAATGAAAGAAACCCCCTCCTGCGCTTTCTCACACATTCATCCTTTTCAAACCTGATGCTCACAGTTATGATAGTTAAATTTTATCTTTGGGCAGCCCAGGGTACTAATCTTGCATGACCTGTTCCAAATGAAATCACGCCCTTATGACTCATTTGCTTTCCCTGTCTAATTTTTTTTTTCTCTTTGAGGATCCTGTATCCAAAGACTCTCACTATCAAAATAACAATAATTAAAAAAAGAATCTAAAATCTCTATCTTGTTGCTATAGATATAAACATGAATAGGTAGAGCAAAGGTTTTGATATTCTGGAATCTGGATTACTTCTAGATCAGAGTTTTCTGCTTCTATTTAGTTGCATAGAAGGACATTTCCTTAATATCAGGTTTATAACAACCCTCGAGTGACAATAAATCAATATCTAATTGCAGTGCTGTTAAATCAATTGATAAATTTGTTTTTATGGTTTTTATAGGGAGGCAACTACTAAGAATAGAAAGTACCATCGCTGCCATAATAAATCACCTCCAGGAAAACAGGCTTATCCCAGCTCAAGGTGGCCATGAAATCAACATTTCAACAAGCGGCTTTGTCTCTAAAAAAATTCCAGATATTTTATCACTAATTAATCATGTAAATTCAGACCTTCCAGGGGTTTTTTTACAAATATAGTATTTATGGGTTACTTGGAGATATTGCATGGGTTTCAGCATTTCCCAATACCTCGTCACAAAACCAGAATATTTGTATTTTTTATTCTGGAAGATATATATCACTATAACCAGCTTGTGCCTTAAATGTGCTTTTCTGTGCAGCTGGGGTTTGAGAAAGAACCAGTGATTCATAGGCCTTGTCCTGGATCTTGTACAATTGCACATGAACCTTGGTGGACTATGTTAAAAGAACAGGGTCTTGACCTTGCAGACGTTACTGCATGCGCCAAGCTTCCCCTGCGGGGCTCCCTGCGTCTCCCCTGGAAAATGCCTAAAACCATGTATAGGAGTAATGATTTTGAAGAAGGAATAATGTTAGGGTACAAACCATACTCTGCTACTTATCTTGCTTTTCCAATGTAATACAAAAGCACTGCAATCTGCTTTCGGCTGGGATTGGAGTTAGCAGAAGAATGCAGTGGGCTTCTCTAAGGATTGTCGGTTTTACCCAACCTCTTGGTGCTTAGCTGTTCATGTTTGCCTCTGTAATTAATGACAATGTGTTTTTCTCATGTTTCTCATCTATGGTTGGGTAACTCCAGACACAAATGCCACATCTGATGAACCTGAAAGGGAAAGTAGGTGGGAGCAAATTTTCCAAGAGTGTTATTCTAGTTGACAGGTCTGCCTCTTGTAACATTAAGAATGCTTCATGAATGTTGATATAAATCAAGATAAAGCCAGGAGCAAAGCATTGGCAGGATGGGGGAGCCTTGGCTCTGCAGTTTTAACATCCCCAGAGCTGCTCGTAAGACTGCAGTTTTCAGCTGCGAATACCTTTCTCCTTATCCCAGAAACCAGTGCAACAATACAGGTTCTACATCTGCCTGTATATGTGAATCACATCAGGTATCCCCACGGCCAAATCAGCAAACGTGATTGAAAATTTGATTCAAAATACAGTGTTTAAAAAAAAAAAAGTCTTTTCATGGACTTTTGTGGGCTCAATCTCAACGTGTCCCTGAAATCTAATTCTCTGGCTACTTCTGTGACTTCGGAGGTCCACATTTCTGGAGCACTTGGTTTTCAAAATACCAGCTTGGTCCTCCAGTCCTTATGTAAGAAGGCACATCTTAAATTTACAGAAATAAGAATGTAGCTGGTAATCTTGCAGAGTTTATGTGCAAAATATGTTGGTTATAGGCATGCTGCTTCTGGAAGTAAGGACAAATATTAGTTCCTCTTGGTGCTGCAGAGCCTCTCTCTAGTTTTTATTGGTGGTGAAGTGTTCAATCTGAGGTTAGTAAAGAACAGGGCAATCTACAAAGTACACAGGAGAGCAATGAGACTGGAGCCAAGATAAGTGTTTGCAGTACTTTTTTAGAGTCACTGACTAATAATGAGGTGCCTTTTGCAAGTGAAGGGTGTGACCTCGCCTGAATGTAGAATTCTGTTCCTGAAATATGTTTTTAACACCTGCAGCTGCTGATTTTGCTTTTCTGCTGTTGTATGTTTAAGACAGCAAACAGTAGAGAATAATATTTTGGCAGGAACTACTCTGTCTGCACTTTTCTTCCATGGAAGATGCACAAAGAATCAAAAGATTTCAAGGGAGGTTTTGTGGACAAGAGAGCTGCATGTTCCATAGTGGAAGATGGATGCCACAGTAGCATTATAAGAAATTGGCATTTTTTCATTCTTTTGTGGGTGTTTTTGCAAAGCCCTTGACTTCCACGAGTGTGTGTAGCTCTCTTGACAGGGAAAAATATTTAAATCTAAAGCCATTTGTCCATCTGGACCAGTAGTGAAACTCTGCTTACTTAATCTTCTGCCCAGATTGTCTTTCTCTTTCCACTCTTTCTCCTTCTCACTGGTCTCAGAGCTCACTTAAGCTCCCTTGTAAATGGGAGAAAACTCTTCCTTGCTTTTCTACCATTCCTGACAGCTTTTACTCCTGGAATCGGTGTACAAACTGTTTCCTGATCCTTGACTCAGTCACTTCCTTGCCTTGCTAAATGTACAGCCTCCATTAAAGCAGTATGCATCTCTAAGCAAAGGCATAATCTTTTCAATTAACAGTGGAATTTGATGTAAATTCTAGAGCAGTAATTCCCTCTTTGATTTGCTTGTCTGCATCATTTAGATCTCTGTACCAAAGAGGGGTGTTGCTCCAAATCTGAAAGGTAAGGGTAGTAAATGCGTGGAAAAAATGCCCTCTAGACCTTGAACTTCCCAGGAAACCTTCATTTACTTCCATCAAGGTTTAGGGAAAAGGCAATTAAATGACTTAACATCTGCACTGTCTATTGAACTGTGGTTGCTGAGTTTAGGGCAGCATTTGCACCTAGCAGAGTAAATCAGCTGTGCAGCAGGTTGAGCTTCTGATTATAATAAGATAGGACAATACCCTACCTGTAAGACATGAAGCCTCATCTCCAACAATGTGATAAGACTGACAGAGAAAAAGGAAAAAAAAAATTAAATCCCTCTGTCCTTGAGGAAAATGGACCTTATGGAGACCTTGGAATTCTATTTGGCTATTCTGCAGTAAAGCAAGAGAACAACCCTTACTGACACTTTCTGGGCAAGATTTCTGACCACAACTATTACAGAACGCTGAAACTCCATGGCATGGAAACTTCTCTCCATGTCCATGTCTCTCTTGATGGTAAATATTTGAAATATTGGCCTTAAAACTCTTCCTTGAGTTTTAAACTTTTCTGCATTTTTCTGACATTACTCGAGTCAAAAATTGTGTTTTTCAGATGTGTGCAAGTTTCTCCTACATTCTTGGATTCCAACTAAGTTCCCTGCAATTTTGGTTTACTTTCAAAAGGTCCTTAAGTTTTCAGGGAATAGACTATGACAACTGGAAAAGGGCTTAGCCTTATTTGGAGTTGTCTACCAAACTATGACTCTCTCTCTTACTGTTGCACATATTACAATGTAAAATTGTCTTTTTAATGCAGTATTTGAACATTTCCCTACTTCATATTATTAATTTACTTTCTTTTTCTTTAAATGTAAATAACCCCCCAACAACAACATCAGATGATGGATTCTCTTCATTTATATAACCTTGACTTTATCAGGTGCATTTATCCCAGAAAGGCCTGGCAAGCCCCAGGGTTCTCATTTTTCTTGTAATCTCCTTTCATTGGCATCTAAAGTGGCATTAAGTATACAGACATTTTGACCTTGAAGTCTTCTCAACAGAAGAGAAAAGCAAGACCCCTTAAATAATAAAAGAGGCAGTTCATAGTTTTATGGTTATAAAATGAGATCCCATTTCTTTTCAAATGCTGTGGTGATTTTTCAGTGTCTACATTTACTGTCTCTTTGGAGACTTACAAGTTTGTTTCTTTCATCTTCTGAAAACACAACTAAAGTCTAGAAGGCATCTTCTTTTTTAAAAAGATTCACCCCATTTTCAGTTCTGGAAATGCTAGTTCTCTTTCACCATCTATATCCTTTCATTCTTCCTATAATAATCACTCCTCTTTTTCCTATTACTTTTTTCTTTTTCTTGACAAAAAGCTTTGTGTTTCATATTATCATGCTCCATTTTGACTAAAGATCCTCTAGCATTTTGGATATTCAGTATTAGTCCTTAACTGCTCACTGCACAGACTTCATAAATACTATATTAGCTTTCTCTAACAAAAAGAGCCAAAATGTCCTATTTTTATTAAGAGTACAGTGATGAAAACTCATATAATTTACTTTTGGTACAGTCTCTCATTAAGAGAAATGGAAAGCTGATTTTATAGTCTGAATTGGTACCTTGATAATATAATAGCATATGTCTCATTGACAGAACACAATAAAATATTTCATTGATACAACACTCCAGTTTCATTTTAATAAGTAAAGAGTTCACAGTATTCCAGACAATTCATTCTGTGATCAAAGTGTTGGCAGAGATTTAAAAAAATGTTGCCTGCTGGACATATTCTCCTACATTTCTCTATGGCACATAAAGCATTTAGGACTAATTACCATTGTCACCTTTAGAAACCACAACTTGAAAAACTGGAAAGAGAAAAATTCAGACCTCATCATTGTGGCTGTGTGGCCATGACGTCTCCAGGCCAGGGAGCAGCAGAGTGGGTGTCTCTTGGAGATGGCTCCATGTCTGCCAGGAGAGTGGCTCTAGCACAGCAGGGCAGAAACCTCCCTGGGAGTTCATGGCCTCTCCAGCAGCAAGCTCAGCACCTCAGGTGCCTCTTCTGGGGAGGACTGCAGCTTAGAAAGTACTCGTTGCTTTTAAAAGGGACTGAAATTTCTGGGGTTTTGGGGCATAGCAGATTGGGTACACTGACAGGAGGATACACAAGGATGCAGTGGGGGGTTTGCAGGGCCTGCAGATATTTTGTATTTTAGATATTAGTTGCAGTTTGGGAGCCATTATATTGATGTAGGAAACTTTTCTTCTATGAACATTCTGCTGAAGCAAGCTTTGTGCCAGGTTGCCACTGAGTGAGTTTACTCACCCTTGAAAAGTGAGGCACAGCTCAGTGGCCCATGTAAGCTTCTTGTCCCTTAAATGCCAGTGTGTGAGAATTCTATATTCTCCCTCTGTGCTTCTCTTTTTCATATTCAGTTGTTCATTCTTCACATTCTCAACTTTGTTTTCATCCTATTTCTCACTGGAGTTTTTCTCTGCTTCCTTACTGATCCTTCATTTGTAGTCTCTCCTAAGCAGAATAACAATCAAGTGACATTCAATTTTGTACCAGCCTTTTCAAAACAGTGTGATTTGAAATTAAAGAGCTTGAATATACTATCTACAAATCTGCTCACAGATGTGTTGTGGATAAATCAAAATTAAAATATTTAGAGAATTGTTTTTAAAATCGCAGCTTACATATGAATTTACAAGGATAGTCCTTAGCCTTGAAAAAACCTTCACTGGAATTAAAATTGTGCAGGGGACTAATCCCACTAGAAGACGTGCTGCAGATAGTAGATAATTTTTTATGTAGGATAAAACTGCAGAGATTGAATGTTTACTCTGTGATGCAAAATTATATATAATTATATTGTTTTTCCATATTTTTGTATGTCTGTTAATTATATGTATAAATGTGATGATTAAATATATAACATTGGATAGGAATTTGTGTGCATGTAGAATTCAATTCCACAATACCACCATAAATAAAATCACTGTTTCCAAACTATTCACACATTCTTCTTCAGCAAATGAACTGACGTGATTAAGTCCTTTAGTTCCTTTGAAAAGCAGACTTCTAAGCCCATGCTTATGTACTATGATATAGATAAAAGTAGTTTATGGTCTGAATTAAGATGTATGGGCATAATCTCTTACCACTGAAAATTTAACTGTTGAATTTATCATCACATGAGTGTTAATGTCTGAAAGCCTGGACCTCATTTACTGAAAATTCATTTAGCATTCCCTAGTAAAAATTTTGGGTGTATAAAGCTTTGTCTGCAGTGCTAAAAGATATTCTTACAACGTGCCCATGTCAAAATCAACTGCAAAAGTTTCATACATCAGATAGCTCATCTAGTGTGTCCAGTAGTTGTGAATGTATGCATTTGTTGTGAGTTATAGGTACGATAATTCTGGCTTATTTCTCTTGTATAATGCTATGTTTGTGAGCTGAAGGCCTGGATTCTGTGGTGCATATAACCAGAACAGGGTAAATCCTGAGCAATGCCTTATCCAGAGTCATCTTCTCTAGATGATTCTTCTGCATTAAAGCTACTTTCACAGTGATGGCTTCAGAGAAAAAGTTTTGAAACAGCCATTCAGATTATCATACGGAACAACTCCTGCAATTTTATCTTCTCACATAAGACTTAAATCTCTCTTGAAAGACATAATTAATTTTTAATGATTTTTCTGCAGAACCAGCCAAATTTTTAAAACTAAAGCTGATATTAGCCCAATGAACAAATGACATAAATTGAAAAGTACTTTTATTTTTCAAAGTGATTGATGTAATTTCGTATTAAAGTGACCTTTGTTAGAAATGTTTTGACTATAATGATTTCCTGTCCTTTTTGCTCAGCAATCAGAACAGCAGAACTGGCATCAGCCTGTTTCAGTTGCTTGCTGTTAATGCTTGAAGGGAAGCAAGCTGCACTGAATGCCTGCCTGAAGGATGGGCAGTGCCTACAGGGAGGGTCAGCTCTAACAAGCAATGGAAATGTAAAATCTCAGCCTGAGAGGTCAGTAAGGAACCAGACCTGGGCCTGGCACATGTAAAAGTATAGTCAAATTGCTACCTTTAATTTCATTATTTAACCTTAAATTTCTTAGCAAGAGGTTTTATTCTCAACGGAATTGCATTTCTGACATGTGTATGGGCTGATTCATTTTTTTATAGACTGATCTTCTTTGTGTTGGAAGTCTGGCACCTAGAAAACCTGTGATTTATGCTTGTGAATGATACCCATTATATAGTTATAGAAACATACCTGCATCTGTAAAACTGATTGATAGCTCCTTATTTGAAACCTTCTTATTACAAGTGACTAGAAGTGCTGAGGATGGCAGTGATCTTTTGTAGGTTCTCTGGATGAATGTTGTTTAAAAGATATTTTCATTTAACAGGGAGAAGTGCAATTAAATTTTTCTGTGTGAAATTAGTTCTAAAATGCATGAGTCAAAACTTTATACAGTTCAGGAAAACACAGTCACAAAAAAGTAATTTTCATTCTCACTTCAAAAGAAAAATTAAGAGCAGTCCTAAAACTCAGGTGCAATAGGTGCTTGGATTTGGTGCCCCATGTGACCTGCTGGTTTTAAAATGTGTAGGCAGTACTGCAGGCCTATTTTAATTTGAACACTATTAAATATCATATCCACACAGGCAGAATACTGAGCAATACAGACTCACTACGGCAGATGTTGTTTTTTCCTTCTTTATTTTCTTACTTTTACTTTAGAGAAGAAAATAATCTTTAACATGTGGATCCCTGTTTATCATCTCTTGTTTGTAGGAAAAGATATACCAATATTATTGCCATGCTATTCCTTCAACTGTGAAGTGAATTTTTTCATAACAACTCTGTGATGTGACTATTTTAGTAAATAAATCAGAAATACAGAATATAATAGAATTAAAAGGATCTGTTTAAAAATAATGTTGTAATTACAAGCTACCAGGATTTATTTCATAGAGCATATGGCTTCTCTAATTAAGGGGAAGGCTGTTATTTTTTTATCTTTTAAGCTGCATATAATACTCTAAGTTCTATTCATGTGCTGCCAAACTTGTAAAATGTGCCTGCTTTTGCAGCTAAATTTTTACTCTTGTTCAACCCCCTCTTATCAAAGGCTGAAGTTAAAAAAAAAAGGACACAACATAGAATAATACTGAGCTTTGAAGCTAATGCTGGACTTTGTTTTAAAATTCTTCCCCTATTCTAGCTCTTTTAAGTTTACTGTCCTAAGTTCAGTGCTCCTATATATTTGAAAGTGTTCACCTGACATACATCCTTTATTTAAGGCTTCTGTCTCCTAATTTTTAGGTTGATAGGATAATGCATTTGTTATGTGATTATTGCCATGTCAGCTATTCTGAAGGTAATTTGAATGATAATGCTAAGGATGGTCCTGGCTGTTGCAATAAAGTATAAGACATAGTTTGCATAGCTTGGAAAGCAAGGTTTTCTCTTCTCTGTTGTCTACTTAGTAAGAAAATTCCCATGTTAAGTAGACTAACAATCTAGGAACAATATTTTAAGAGAAAACTAGGCCAGAGCTCACTCCAGAGTTTCTCCTTGCTTTGCTAAGTATTTCTACTAGAAGCCACAAAATTGCCAGCTGTCACTTGTGATCTACCTGGTGGCCACATTGTCTTTGGTTTATTGTCTGTTCAGAATGGAAGAGGATTAAAGGAGCATTTTTGTCACATGCATCTAACTTTGTAGATAGTAAGATTTCAGTGCTGAGCCCCGTCTTGCTGGGCCATAGAGTAGAAAGGACATTCCAAAATACACTAAGCTAGGAAAACTAATTGTCATAGCCTGGTGCACAGGGTTTTAGGAAAAATATGTCTCTCCTAGATGCACCCCTCGGTGTTTCTGCTCTTCAGTGCAGCATGGCTGTGGGCTGCACACTGCCCAGCAACCCAGCTCTAGGGCAATTCCAGGCTGGCACAGCTTACAGGCACAGCCCTGAAACAAAAATGCCTCAAAATGCCTCAGCTTGGAGATCTGCAGAATAAGATTTGGCATGTGTTTCTTAAAGCTGATCCTATGACAACTTGAGCAGCTGCTGGTGATCCTGTGAGGCTTTTAACTGTTTCAATAACTTGTGGAATATCTAGACTTTTACAGGAGAATGTTGGTACCTCTGGGAATTGAGGTTATATGCTATCCAGAAGTTCCCCTTGCCCTCCCCCAGGAAGCAATGAGTTTATCAACTAAAGTTTTGCTTCATCTGCCTCCAGCCTGCTACCCTTCTATTAAATAGCACTTAGTGCACAAGTTATCCTTCTGTTTTCAGTGGGGTTACTCATGTGAAAATCACTTCACACATGGAGAGTGACTAAATTGCCCACCACCTGGTTGTTCTTACATTAGTGCTTATTGGCTTGGATATACCCACAACTTCCAGTTATTAAAAATACCTAAACCAAACCAAAACTCCAAGCAAATAAAAAACCCCGCCTCAAAAAAGTAGAAAAGCAATGGGAATTGCAGATTATTGATATCTTTCTCTTATTATGTTTGACTATTTGTAATGCGGGCCTATCCACACTACTTTTATATTTATGAATTCACATGCTAGGCAGCCTTGTAATGATTTTTTTTTTTTTGGTAACAACAAGTCCAACTCGTTCTTTGTATTTATTTTGCACATTGGCTTATCAATAAATCATTCAAATGATCTTAGTCATCTACTGCAACATGAAGAAGCTATTCTTTGTTTCTGTCAAATCTTCTTAAGTTATCTGTTCACAGGTACATGAATATTTATACAGATGACATTTTCAAGGCATTTTTAGCCCTAGATTCCTAATAGAGAATAATATTCCTGTTTAAATTGTTTTCTTTTAATTTTATATGAAACATTATCACTGCACATAAACTAATGCTTTGTTCACTCATTTTGATCCCTAATAATGTAATCATATGCAAAAATTACAAATGTTCTATAAACATTGGTGAATTATAATTAAAAGCAGATTTGATAAGGTGCTCTTAGTTGCTAATTGCCTTCTGGAATTGAAATCTGAAGATTCATGCAGGATGTCTTTAAGGAAAGTCATGTTAGGTTTATGAATTTTGCGACTATATTCTTTAATGATGTCAGTAAAGAGGAAGGTGGTGTTGAGCTATATTAACACTGATACTGCTACTGTCTACAGTTGAAGATTCACCCAATTATTGCACATGGAGAAAAATATCATGGACTTTGCATTCAGGTCCTAGGTCTGACCACATTCCTTTTTTATCACCTAAGATTCTCACTGGGAAAGAGCTGTAACAAACATTGCACTGGGATCTGTTGAAATGTGTCATATTTGATCAGTTTTCTGTAAAATGTGCAGAGGTCTCTGCACAGCAATGGCACTTAGAAAGTTATAACATATTCACAAATAAGGGTTTTTTTCAAAGGAAACCTTTAACAAGGTGCTTCTGGAATGTTATCCATTCTCTGCAGCATCCTTAAACTCCATGCTCAGGGTCATCTTCAAAAGCTGAATTTGTGAGTAAGCATGAAACAGATTTGTCAAGCTGCTGTCCACAAAGTACTCAACAACCTGCATGGTGAAAGGTGGAGGAAAAAAACCAGATGCTTATAGCTTGAACACTTTTTACAGTTCAGCTATCACTTTGTTTAAAGGTGATTATTTTGTTCAAATAAAATAACATCAAATTAATACGAGACTCAGGAACTGTTCCACTTGATCATATTGGGCTATTAAAGAGACAATATTTTGTACTATATATGATAGATCTATATCTATAGCTATCTATAGATACATCTTAGCAAAATACCTACAAATAAGCCAGTGGCTGAAATTGATGGGTCCCTTGCGTCGCAGGGCCTGTTGTGTGAACTCCCTGAAAGGAGCCTTTGTTTCCATAGGCAACAGAGCTGCTGTGGCACTATGGATCAAACACATCCGGATTTACTTTTATGCCTCTGAGGTAAACAGTTGCCTGCTGCACTACATAAATACTGAAAGAAAAACTCTCTTTCAGTAAAAGACCTGACCAGCATGAACTGAGGGGAACTGCAGGCTGCACAGGACAGACTGGTGCAGGCAGCTTCTGGGGGAGTGCTGTGTGCTGCCATTTTTGCCTTTTCTGTCATTTAGTGCTCTAACTTTTTTGTTGTGTATTTTTCACAGCTTAAAGACTAATAGAAAAAAAATCTTCAATGTGATCATTTTTTCTTCCCCCACATCCAGGGGGAATATGTTTTGGTCGTCTTGTCACAGTGAGGCTGGAGATGAAATTATCAAATGTTTGTTCTTTTGACTATTTGAATTGTAGAATTAACTGCACCTTCTGATCTCAGCCAGCCTAAACTGTTTGATACGGCTAAATGGAGAGTTTTAGAAGACAGTGGAAATCTGGCTGGGTTTTGAAAGCATACCCTTCTGTTTTAACCAGAGTGAATGAAATTAAAGCAACATATTATAGACGGCGGCACAGGAAAAGTGACCTTTAAGTAAAAAAATGAGATGTCTTATGATTGTTGTTGTGCAAGAAAAATTAACCATGAAGATCAAAGAGAAATTTTACTTACCGATAAGTTATGTCTGGGTTTGCTGAGTTTGCTTATTCATCTGATTAGAATTATGCCATTCTATGCAATCTATGTTTAATTTATTTTGCACTTCCTATTTGTTTTGACAATGGTTTTGTTCTCTAAAAGGTACATTTCCAGAGGCACAAGCCACAGAGGCTTGGTGCACTCCTCTGATTCTGTACAATTGAAGTCCAATCCTGAATTAAGTACACAAAGTTTTACAGATGTTGCGGTGAGAATTTTTTGAGTGATTTTAATGGTATCCACTGTCACATTTCTGAAACCACTGTTAACCTGCAAATAAGCAAACCCATCGAATTTCTGTCTCGGAAAATATGTTTGTTCTGCTGCTAAAAATGCTCTTAGTGCTTACTTATGCATCTTGATAAAAAATAAGTCCTCGACCTGTAGGCAGAAGTTTGTGAGGGTGCTCAGAGCATGGAACTCTGCTGCCAGAGGGCTGTCTCCCTCTTACTGGGCAGATTTTCCAATGACCGACTGGTGCCCCTGCCGAGGTGGCACCGCGGCATCCCAGGTCCCTTGTGCTGAGCAAGGCTCCTCCCTGCTCGCCATGGGAGCCCCAGCTTGTCCCTTCCTGACCTTCCACTGGGCCTCCTTCAGCGCTCTGCTTCCACTGGAGTAACTTCTCTTCAGAAAGGGGGGATGGAACATGCCTTTCAGTCTCTGACTTTCTCTGTCATAAGAGTACCAAATATTTTTATCCCAGCTGCTCTTGTCCTAGAAGTACTCCTTGTATTTATAGCAATGCTCTGCTTATTTGTTCTGATTAGGGCTACTGAATAAATTAATTATTGAGAGCAAAATTAAAAGTGTCATTTTAAGGTAGAAATGTGTCATAAATCACAAAGTGAATATGTGATAATCCCAAGGTGATAAGCACAGCCTGCATGGCAATGCATATTTTTTTTGGGTTCTGTGTCCTAGGTCTCTACATTCTTTTTTGGTTAACATGAAACCTTTTCAAGGTCAGCAGTGCCATACAGGTAATGATGAGCTGGGGAAGGCTTATGTTAAATGTGTCCTCAGTGTTCAGGTTAATCTTTTCATTTGTGCTTTTTTTTTCCCCTGTACATGGAAAGATATTACCTGTGTCACAAGTATTTTTTATGCCTTTCAATATTATAGTGGTCTATTTTTCAAATAAGAGGTTAATTTATGCTTTAAAAACTGTGACATTCATTAACAATCCCCTAACTTCAAGCACTTTATTTAGGAAAATGTAAACTCTGGGTACTGTGAGGTTGTATAGATGCAAAAAGGAAAGGGATAAATAAAAATAGGGCAGCTTATCTGCACTTTTACGTTTAATCCAAAATTGCATGTTATTTTATCTGACCCAAATAGGTGGAAACAATAAGTTAGTGAGTTGAACAGATTACTAGTGTCTTGAAAGTGGAGATCAGTTTAGATACTGCTGGGCTGACCTCTGTAGTCCTTATCTGATCTTGTGAGCTCTGCCTGCTACCTTCACTTTCCATTTATTTTAGTGAAATGTTGATTTTCATGAGCATGAGTAGCATTTGGTCTTATTTTGTGAAGATTTGCAAGGGTCATTGTTTGCCAAAACACTTTGAGCTACTAGGAAATAGTGTGTTCTTATTCTTTTCTCTGAGACTTTTGTTTCCTAGAATTTTTTTATTGTAAGGATCCAGCTGTCATATATTTCCCTGTGCATGAAACGGAACATAAAAAGATAAAATAGTTTTTTGGAAAATACTTTTAGCCTGTTTTTTATAGCAATAATATTTTTGCATTTGTTTGTGTATGACTGTCTAAATGTCTTGTCTAATAACTTTCAAACCCACTGACCGGTGTCAACCAAATTTGACAGAAGGGAAGTATTCTCAAGGATAATTGAGTTCTCAGTAGCTTTGGAAAAATAGACCCCATAAGCATTTTGACTGAAGGAAAGACAGCAGTGAAAGCTCACATTTTGCGAGAGGTTATAAATTCCCATACCAGGAGAAAAGCTCAAATTAGAACTTAAATCATGAGTTACAAATCCACAGAAAATCAAGCTGCATTTATTTCAGGCTTTATTGTTTTACTTTTGTTTTTAATAACATCTTATGGGATTTAGAGATCAAAAATATCTAATCTTTTGTATTTGTCATTATTTGCGCTGTTTATTTAGTTTTCACTGTCCAAACTTATTGAAATGAGATTATTTTTCTCTTTTTGTATTTTGTCAACATAAAATGAAGCATCAATTTATGGAATATGTAAATGGTTGTGTTTGCAATTTACTAATTTCTATCCCTTGCATGCTTTAACAACATTATTCCACATTTTATTAATTTTTAATACAACAACTATGTCATAGTCGTTCTTTGAAAATTGATTTGAAAAATCTGTAACCAGTGAGCTGTGGAAGGTACTCCCCTTATTGCCTCTGGGTCATTGAATTAGACTTGGAGAAATAATTCTGAGCTGTTGTTTGTTTGCTACAGGCATCTTGCTTCCCCTCAACATGCAATGGGATTTGACATCAGTGCTGTTTCTCCCAGCTGATATTGTGATTAAATTCCCAGATTTGAGTGGGTATTTGAACATGCCAAACAAATCCTCCACCTTTTCTAGTCTTCCCCAACCAAAGGCCACTTTCATGCTCACTTCCCTGCAACACTTTTCCTATGCTGAGGAAGGAAGGACCCTGGAGAGAATACATGGGAACCTGTGGTAATGTGCATTTTCTGTGACTGCTCACTTTGGTGCAAAATTACCAGTCTATGTTCTTTTTTTCTAAAATTTCTTCCACATGTTAGATATTGTCAAGGAGGTAAGGGGGACTGTAAGTTCCTGCTTTCTCCTGAATTTATTCTGGCAGGATGAGCTGTACAAAAGTGAGCACTCTGTAGTGTACATACTGACAGTATCATTGTAGGTGGAGACTGTGCTCTCTGAACAGTGCTTATAACTGCGCTAAAAAATTAAACCAGATAAATTATCCTGAAAGGTTATTGTGTAATTATATATTCCGAACAATTTTTTAAAAACATTTTGCACTTGGCACAAGCATTTGTTTAAAGTGGGTAAGAACTGAGAGCAAACAAGCAAAAACTTCAGGGTCTTGGAGTAACTTGCATGCCTGTCATCTAAGTGCCTGTCATGTCACACATCTGCTTTGTGATATGTCACTGCCTTTCTCTAACATGCCACATCCTAAGCAGTGTGCTGAGTGACAGTATGTCACTCACCTCACTGTCATGCACAGTCTTGTAGTACTGAAACCTTCTCAGACAATGGATAAAAAATTGAAATTTGCTCCATGTTTGCACAGTGAGTTGTGAAAGAGTAGGGAGAGAAATAAATTAAGGGAAAAATGAAAATAGACTCCCACTTATTAGTTGCTTTCTCTTACCAGTTAATTCTAGTCCTGTAAGCATACCTTTTGCACGTGTTTGGTACAGTATTCCACCCATTTTCCATTGGAAAGAAGCTGCCTATATTGTAGGCACTCAGGAGCTGGGCATTTTATAAATGTATGTCAGGTTTCTGACAGATTAGCTCTGACACTTTTAGATGCAGTGATAGAATGCTCACACTTTACACCTTGCTTCTCAGCTGGAAGTAACCACCTGAAGAACAAAGGCAGCAGAATGGATGTGTGATGTAGCTCATAGGCCAGTGGCAGGCCAGTTGAACCTGCTTATGAAGGTAGCACTCCCAACCCGGGAACAAGCATCCCATTTTATAGTACTGGGATGGAGATGGGTGGAGGGAGCACTGTAAATCACAACAGGTAAATATCTGAGGGAAATGTAGCACTTCTGCTGAATGGCCTGGAGGATCTTATGGAGGATGTGGGAAAGGCCAAGATGCTCAGCACCTTTTGGCCTCAGTCTTTCCTGATAAGACTGGTCTTCAGGAATACTGAGTCAGCTGCTGCTTAACCCCCTTACTGAAGTGAACAAGGGGTGAGAGTGCACCCTGTGAAGCTTTGCAGTTGATACAAGACTGGGAGGAGTCTTGGATACACCAGGTACAGAGGGACCTGGAGAGTAGCTCACAGAAGTCTCATGAAGTTCAACAAAGTAGAGCAAAGTGCTGCAACTAGATATAGCAGTAATCCTGTGTGGCAGTAGCTGCTGGGGGGCAGCCAGCTGAAAAGAAGCTCTGCAGTGGAACACCTTGGTGTCCTGGTGGACGAGAACATTGCCACCAGGTCCAGTGACATGAACTTTCCCCTCAAATCAGCAGTGGTGAAACATACTGGTTGCTGTGTCCAATTCTGGACTCCACAGGATAAGAGATATGACCAGAGGAAATGGGCACAACTGAAATATGGGACATCCAATTAAATGTAGGGAAAAACATTTTACAGCAGAAATGATGAAACACAGGAGTAAATTTTCAACAGAGCTTGTGAAGTCTCTTTCTTTAGAGATAGATATTCAAAACCTGTTGGGCCCTAGCTCTGAGGAACTTGCTGTGGCTAGCCCTGCTCTGACCAAAGGGTTGGACTAGAGAATCTTCTCCAGAGATGCCTGGTGCAGCCAGTCTGAAAGTCTGTGATTCTAAAGCTCACACATCAGACTCTTCAGTCTCTAGACCTGAAGATAGTTGTGCTTTGAAACTTGCTTACTGAGTTGCTTTACTTTTGTTTGATTGTCAAGAGAATGCAATGTGCAAAACACACTACTGGGCTAGTGTTTGCTAAAGACTTGTACAGCCTTGGGCTAATAAGGGTAACAGAAGCAGGCAGTGGTGAAAATCATGAGCTGGCAGTTTTTAAAAGTGCCTACTGGAAAGAAATTCTTTATAAGTATTTCTTGAACATTTTCTTGGAATTTTGTGAGGTAAGTTTCCTTTCTTCTTATGCCTTTAGAATGATGTACAAACTGCTTTGAAACCAACCATACTGGAATTAATGGTTTCTTCAAGCCACTACAGACTTGATTTTTTTTTTTTGGCATTTCTTCTCTTAGAGACCTCTTTAAGAGATTTAACTTTGAAGCCTTTGTCCCTTTGAATGTTATTGTCTTCAGCAGCAATTTGTAACTCCCAGCATTCCCTTTCTACTGCAAATATGAATGTAAGTCCCTACATTATTCATTCTTTATAAAGTGAGAAGGGAGAGTTGTAAACTGCTGAATTACAACCTGCAGTTGCCAAGAGGCAGGAACAACTTAAGAGCAATTTAATTGTAGATGTTTTCCTCCTTTCCCCTTTAACTCTTTCCTCAGGGAAGGATAAACACTACAGGCAGTTGAATAGTAAAGGAGCTGTTCTGGAGACAGAGACAAGTGGGGTAGAGAAGGTCAGAATGAACTTTGCAGCTAAGGAGAACGAAAGACGGCCAGAGTATCAGACCATATTTAGAAGGGCAGGTATTTGAAATTAGTACATTTGAGTTACTCTGTTTGAGTTTGCTATTGTGATGGACTTGACTCATAAAAGAAATTGTTTCGGTTTAACATTGGGAAGAAGTTAAAACTGTTGCATAATTGTTAGTGGGTGAGATTTCGTCAATGCCCTATGCTAGCCCAGCCAGCTCAAGACAGAATTTTGTGAAGGAAGCAGATCTGAGGTAATGGTAAAATGAATCTGACAGGGGATCATTATATAATCAAAGGGTATGGTCTCAGGCCAGTTGATGATATCATAGTTACACTTTTACTGATATTTATACTTGTCTGTGAATGTCATCGTGGAAAGTATGTGCTATTCTGGATCAGCTTAAAGAGAGTGGTGAATTGGTGTTCGTTGTCTTAGATGCTTTTTTTTATCCATTCCATTATTTGTTTATGACCATGGGAACGTCTTGTGTGATCCCTCACCATCATTTCCACATAATAACATGGATCTAACCTGCCTCCTAACAGTGAATCTCTATAAGATGTCATCTCAAAAAGATTGTGTTGGCTGGAGAACTTTCGGCAGATTACATCCACAGTCAACAACAGCACTGCAATCCTGAGCTGCACATGCTGCAAACTGCAGTGCCTGACAGCAGGGTGGGCTGTTCCTGCTGACTGAAAATATTCTAGTTTTTATTTAGAGTGAGGACTGGTTGAAAGGGACTTACAGAAACATTTTTTTTACCATCTTCCATAAGCTTCATGTTAAAAGCAGTACAAAACTGCAACATTCTTACCTGGGTATCCACTACTAGAGAGGGACAAGCCTTGAAGCCAAGAGCTTTTGCAAAAGGCATGAATAATATTAATGCTATTACCATGGTTGAAATAGAAGTGGGCACATTCTTCTGTTGTTGGCTTTGTGAAATGCCCTATTTTCTACTACCAGCACGAACACTGTACTGCGAGCTAAGGGTGACCCTTTTTTGTGCACGAGTTACACGCTGTATCTATGAAGTGCACAGGCATTTTTGCATGACATTGCATACTGTATTTTTGCAATTCCTGAATGTAGCTGAAAGGAGTATGCTTACAAAGAAGATGTAATGTAGGCACCTGCAAAAAGATTTTTCTTAGGTTCTCTGCCTGAAGTGGAAGGTCTACAAACCTGCCAACACATTGATTCATTATATGAGGTGTCTGCCATTTTTAGATAATCTGGTTATACATCTGGTGCTCAGAGTCTGGTAACAAAAATCAAAATATGCAGAAAAGTATTTTTTAAAAAATATTTTTTCTTTTCTCTTCCTTTTTGTATATTATAATTGGATTCTCATATGCCAATCTGTGAACTAAAGAAAGCAGGAGGACAAAAAAATTAGATTTTTTTTTTTAAATCCATCTCATTTTGATGACAAGTCAAATATGGGATAATTTGTTTTGTCTGAACTACAAACTACAAGGCAGTGTTAGCCTTGAGCTTATTTTTTCTAGAGAAGAGAGATTATGTAACAGCACTAAATGGTGTTAGTCTGGACAAATAAATAAACCTGGCTGACTCCTTGAAGGTAGGTAGGGACGAATATATAACAATAGCAGATAAGGGAGACTTTTCTATGAGTGGCTGAAATTTGCCTATGGAGCCATACACTGCTGGTGTCTCTTTAACTGCCTTCGCCTTTCCTCATGAAGAAAATCCTCAGAAAAGCTGGATGTTTGCAGCCATTTGACCAAAAGCCAGAATTGTCAGTATGCTCTACTACAATCAGCTCTGCAGTGCTCAGTGACAGCAGTCCTTGTGGCTCATACTTCTGAGGGAGGGCTTTTGTGTAATGGCTGCATCTTAAACCTGCAGGGAACTAAATATGGGGAGCTATTCAGCCATCAGATATTTTAAGATAAGTATGTGTATAAATGTGATGGACACAGACTCCTAAAATAAATTTAGAATATTTCTTTTGATTTATTTCTTATAACAACCAGAACCTGATCTTAAAATGAAGAAATATTTGAGGAAATAGTTCTCCTCCCTTAACTTCTGTTTTTCTAGGTAAAACATTGTTATTTGTGGTGTTTATATAATTATATTCCAGTGTAATTCAAGTATGTAATGACATTTCTTAAATGAAAGCATTTAAATAACTCAGGAAATTGTTTTACTGTTCTGTTTCCTGACTTAAAACCCATTTTGTCATGTTCGTTTTATTGTCCAATCTGTCTGAGCTCATCTGAGCATATTCTATCCTATACAGACAAAAATGAAATATTTACTAGCTGGTCATCTCATATATGTTTATATACAAATATGCATGTTATATTAAAACCATTCATCTATATCTATATATCTCCATACAATTATTATTTTCACCCCTTACTCAATTTTAGTTCAAAATTATATAAAAAACCAGAAGTCTCACTCACATGAAACCAGAGTATGAGACTATACTAAAAAAAGAGTAATCTTAAATGACAGAGTATCAAATAATAAATCTATTAGTTATTAAATAAAAAACAATTAAAAAGAAATTACTTTTATTTTTCATATAGTACCAATCAATTGTAAGAAATATAGAGTTTTGCTTTGTATTTGGCAATAGAGTAAAACCATTTTCTTGCATGTACAGCCCAAAAGGATGCTTTGTTTAGGTCAATGAAATAGAATAGTTTCATTCAGAGGTGGTATTTTTCAGCCAAGAAGGGGAAAATCTACCAGGCTTGCAGGAGAACCGAGTCTTCTTTTACCCTAAAGTCCCTTTTATGAGACAAGTGATAGGTTAACCCGTCTCATTTTGATCCAGAGCTTTTTTAATTTAGTGGATAAGATTAAAGAGCAAGCTGAATACCACAGGTGTAGCTTGAGCTTTTAATCTGCTTGACTCAAGTTAATCTAGTTCCTGAATGGGGCTACTAATAATATAGTTCCCAAAGTAAAATAGGAAACCAAGTACTGCAATGCTTTTATTCAGGTTTGAATAAATCAGAGGAGTATAAAATATACTGAAACAGATTAAATTTGATTCCTGCAGGAATCAAAGTTTTAGAAGTTGTGGTAGAGATGGAGAGAAACTCAAGAGTGGAGATCAAACGCTGCCCAGGGCAGATAGACTCTACTGGGATGGGACAGGGCCCAGAGAAACCCCCTGGGGGCTGCTGCAGGGCTCTGGCCACTTGGCCTGAATAAACAGGTTAGCAACAGCCATGCTTCTGGTTTTCATGCAAAGAACAGACACCAGTGGGATTATGGTATTTATTTCTGTGTTATCCTGCACTGGAAAATATGTCTCCATGCTCCAGGACAAAAATGGAAAGAGAGGCAGAAAAATACTCTGAAATAATTTCTGGTATATAGGTAGTGTCTAATTCAGCACTACAGCATAAATTCTTGAGTGTCTTTTTTTTTTTTAAAGGCACTTTAAATTTTATATATTCCAAGCCAAATTCTTTAGCCCTTAGGTGAGCAGAACTCCTGCTGTTCATGCTGAGAGGTCTGCTCAGTTAAAGAGCACAAAAGCTTCATCCTGTGCTACACTGATAGCTTTGATATTTCTGCAATTTTTCAGTTGTTTTTTTGGTGAGCTGAGGAGTCACAAACCCTTCTCTGTGTCACCCAGCTCCTGGCATGGCACTGTATAGGCAGCAGAGCAAGCCCTGCCCCACAGGAGGGCCTGCAAGGGGTATAGGTCCCAGCTGCATGCACCCATGGATTGGGATCACCAGCTACCAACACCCTGGTGGGGACTGGGGTGGGAGCAGGAAACTGATAGGAGAGAAAAAAATGTTGTGTTGGTACCAACAATTGCAGGATGTAGTTCAGAGGAGCAATGGGTTCTGTACAAGCCTTTTCTTGCCAGAAAGGAACATTAGAATGTTCAGTTGCTCCTCAATCCCAGTTTGGTCTGGGAAGCAGCAGGGCTACAAGCATTGCCTGGAAAGAGCTCTGGGCTCTTTCTGGGCCCTGGCTCCCTGAATTTGTGGGAAGAGCCAGAGCAGGTGCTGCACAGTGACTGTGGTAGAAGGGTGGATGCATCAGCTCTGGTCACAGAGGTTCCACCTGAAGAACTTCTACCTGTCCCCAGAGCTAAGGTTGTGAAGTGCTGATTCTCTGAGTGCTTCCAAGTTTTTCCTACACCTTAAACTTCAGAAAGAAATGTGAACTTAATCTGTTTTTCTTCATTGGAACAAGCTGTATTTCCTAGATATTGGCTCTAAATTTGGCAAAATAAATCAACTGGATATGACTGTAACTGGGATGGCTGAACTTCATTTTATGTACCAGCATTATCTTATTCAGGAAGACTGAGGAACTTGAATTTTTGGTATTTAGCTTAGCAGTTGATATATACTTGCATGTTTTAGTCAATACTCATTCATATGTATCTAAATATACAGTCTTGTTTTTTTTTTTCAGTTTTCAAGTTAAGAAACGAACATGTTATTTTAACCATGTTAATTACAGAACTTGAGAATACTTTATGATCTGAACAACTGCTACAGCTTGTTGTAGCAATGAAGGGCTAAGGGACTAACAGAAACTCGAGTGTTTCTCTAGTTTATTGAAGGAGATAACCACACATATTTGAGAATCAATGTGAATACATGTCTTCAAATAAAAATGCGTATGTAAGTATCTCATGGAGTCCTACCTTCCTTAGGTACTTGCATTGTGGTGAACAGTAATTACTTACAGTTAAAAAGGTAGTGTATGTGTTAATCACTTAGTCCTGTGGTTAAACCATCCTGCTTATTTGATGTTTAGATAATTTTGATCAAAAAAGAAAACATTCTGGTCCTCTGCTTAGCAGTTTGCAAGTGCAAAATGTAGAGTAGTTTTTAGTTTTCCATAACTTAATCCTCCTCTTGATATTTAAGAAATATATATTCTACCACTACTATGTATTTGACAGGTATTTGTTACAACAATCTTTGGAACTAATTTCATATAGATGTATTCTCACAGACTGAAAGGGAGGAAGAAGTTAAGGTGATGAGATTTCAGATTATATTTCATATAGAAGAAACTGCATACCCCCACCAGAGGAATAATGTTACCTTTTCAAGGCTAACCCACCCCTTCTTAACTGGTACAGAAGATGTTTGTAGACGTTGATTTTTTGGTAATCTCTGTTCCTGTGAGGAATTCAAACTTTAAAAGTGTAAACAATATTGCAAAGTCTTGCGTTTTTTAAATTCAGATACCATCTAAGAAACACCATATATGATGGTCTGCAGGGCTTCTCAGATAGAGTAACTGGGGCCAAGAAGGCCCTGTGTGATCAGTTATGATGTATTACGTTTGTGTTAATGGTTCCTAACTTAAATCTTGTCAAAAAAAGCCAAAGAAATCCCACTTAAGTATCTCAGTAGGTGCTTCTTAGAGAATAAAATCTATTCAAGAAATAGATACTACTAGAGTTACTCATGCTTGAAAAAGATTGCATCCTGATTGTTAAAAAGCCCTAAGGGTAAAAATGGTGACACAATCCTAGCAGCTCTGAGGAGGGAATATAGGATGTCATTTCTCCTTATTGAAAAGTAAGTTGTGCAGGGTTCAAAACCCTTTGGTTAGTGGGGGAGTCAACGAGAAACTCATCATTAGTTTCTGCTAAGTATTCTCTGCTTGTCTTGCACAGGGTGGATGGTTAGACAATACTTGACTGTCTGACCATAACAGATGTGATGCAGGCTTCAGTGTGCAAGGAAGCAGAGTTCAAATTCCTTTTGTGTCTATAAATACAGAGCTGCTGTGAAAGTCTTTGTGAATAGAGCTTGGACCTAATGGATGAGGACCCTTAAGGCAAGAGATGTGATGGAAAAGGAGAGGCATATAAAACACGCACCTGGCAACAATTGTTTTCCCTCATCCATTCTAAGAATGGTTTCAAATCTTCAGTAAATGCAATCCATCAGCAAAGGCCACACTGGAACAAACAGGTGAGACATGTAGCTGTCAGTACGGTAACTCTGCTAATGACAAGTTCCACCTGGCTGCAGTTACTTAACTACTTTACAAAACTTTTCAACTTACTCAACACACCTGTCAGCTCACCCAGCTGTGCAGGAGCTGTCATTACAAACTTTCAAGCTCTATTCAAAGTCCATCAGTGCTTTAGAGGATCACCCTTCCAAGAAAAGGAATCTCTACAAAAGTTATTGTCCAGACCAAAGGGCTTATGGACATTTAGATACTACCTGCAGTATATTTTTCCTTTTTGCTCTGAATATCTTAGACAGAAAATGTGAAATGAAATTAATGCAGTAAGGATTTCTCAAATGAGATGAGGTGTAGTGGTTAGAGCTGAATCAGGGGTTGATGGTCAGCCTAAATTGGATTCACCTGAATCTGATTTTTCATCTGCTTTATATCCCATCCCACCACCTATTCTCTCTTTTATCCTCCATCCATTCAGTTTCTTACTAAACGGTTTGGTGTTTTCTTGCCAGGTTTAAGAACCAGTCATGGCAGGCATATGCTAACTTCTTTGTGAAAGGTTTTTCAATACTGGATGTTTCCTTTGGTCAGAGAACTATAAAGCTTCAAGAATCTGTGGTAAGTCTTTATTTCTGCTTTCTGTTCATCCACCTGGAACTGTCTTGCATGTGTTCTGTGGCTGTCTCTAGCAAATTTAAAAAAAAGATTCTGATTGTATTCTTTTTCTGAGTTTTGTATCTTATGTCATATAGCAGAGTTAAATACTTGTTAACAACATCCTATGACAAGAAAAATTTTAAATACAGTAAATTTTTGGTACTAGTCTGTGCTAGGCAGAAAAGCTATATTTGAAGTTGTGCATCTGCATCTCTCCTGCAAGATAATTCTGGTCATTTTGGATAGTGAACTATCTACACCTGTGGGCAAGTTCTGTTTCTTAGTCTGGAATCTCTAAGATGACTAAAGTCAGCTATTTTCCCTGGAGACCATGACAAATAAACATTAAGTTCTCTGGGGCACAAGTTTTGCTCATTAGCACCCTTGCACTGAATTCTCTGATTCCTAATTTGATGTTACCTATTGTGCTACTAAAATAAAATAAAACAGCCTTAATATTCTTTTTTTACATATATATTGTCTAGAGAGGAGCATAACTTTTAATGTTGATGCCTCAAATGACATTATTCATGTGTATGAATAAATTTTCAGTTCCAATACATAAATGTACATTATGGAGGTAGAATTTTAATTTTTAGGAAAATTTGCAAAATTTTGGGTTTTCGGGTTTCTTTTTCTTTTTTTTTTTGTTTATTTTTTAATTCAAATACATTACATTCACTGAAGAGATGCCTTTTTGTGGGGAAAAAAAAAAGCCATTTTTATATATCTATCTATATCTGTCAGTACTGGGTCAAGGAAAGAATTTATGGAAAGGCCTTGGTAACTAATGTTTCTTTAATGACAAATTGCCAGTGCTTTTGTTGGAAGGTACTGGATGGGAAAGACTTCAAGATTTTGAACTACAGAAATAGCCATGCATGTAGGTGTACCATTATCTGACAAACAGAAAATGTAATTTTAGGATTATAATGTTTTTTTCTGTATAATTTTTCAACCTCTAAATTGGGCTGGCCTATAGTTAGTACTTGGAATTTGAGAACCTTGAAGTATGGGCAATATCTTACATTTGATTGCTTGATTTGTTTGTAGTGACTGGATTTTACTTTATATGGGGTAGTTCCAGACCTTAAATTAAAAGCTACTAAATCAGTAGCTCTGGATATGGTTGCCATACATATTTGACTTAAAAGGTTTCTTTTATTTTAGAATGGGACTATTGCACAATGAGTATTTGGAATATTGACTCTAGCTACCTCTGTAACCTACACACCTGATTTCTCTGCCATTTTCAAATTGTTGTGGTGTGGGAATTGTTAATGGTTAAATTATTAAAAACCCCTCAAACCTGTAATCACTGTCACTTTCTAAAAGAACAAGATTATTTACTTTCCATTTACTTGCCTTCATTTTGTGAGACTGTATTCTGCACAGATGAATCCTATTTTCAGAATAGCGATCTTTTTCCTGCAAGAAAATCTAATACAAGAGAGCAACATCAAACTGACAGGAAGATTGAATGGGTAATATATGCCCTCTTCTTTTTAATGTGGGGTATCTTTATGATGCTGTGGCCTGTGGTCTACAACTTTGACCCATATCTTTCTTT
Source organism: Phainopepla nitens (assembly GCA_013400175.1). Taxonomy (NCBI): domain Eukaryota; kingdom Metazoa; phylum Chordata; class Aves; order Passeriformes; family Bombycillidae; genus Phainopepla; species Phainopepla nitens. The sequence continues at coordinate 125,805 of VXBQ01011816.1, read as the reverse complement.
TTAGTTAACCTCCATCAACTATTCAATATAGCTTCACGTGTTTGTCATATGAATCTCTAATTAATGCTATTCTATTGCCCATGTTAATATGTTCACTGAAAATGATGTATAAGGAAGGGCACTTAGATCTGCAGAGAATTAATTAGCATGTAATTTTCAGCATATAATCTAGTGTTAATTAGCAGTTAAACCATCTTCTAGTGCATGACCTGCTGATTTAAATACAGCATTCTGTTACAGTGGCCCTGGGGGATAATGTCTTGAAAGGGTATTCTCTTGAAAATGGAACTCCCTGTTTGTCTCTCTATTTCTTTGTGCCTTAACATCAGATCTTTGTCAACCCTTCCTGTCACACAAAAGCCCCTTTACTTAAGTGATCAGCAAGCAGCAATTTTGATATTAATCAGACAAGATAATGATAGATTTAAGCATGCCAAATCAGTGTGCTGCCTGATGGAGGTGTGATAACTCTGTTGTTAAAGGAGAGTCACATCCTCCCTGATGGATCTCTAAGTGCAGTAACTTCAGATTTGCTATCTTTTCCTTAAAAACATAAAATTCTACTGTGAGGAACTGTAATACTGTCTAGCTGAGCCATTCAGGAACTATCTCTCTTTACATAGTGTATCAGCTTTTATTTCTTGTGAAAAAAACAACTGCAAAATTATATTTTAACTATCTAGCTTAATCTGCTTATGTTTTGCTATTCCTCCTTTCTTAAATTGTGAGTGATCCTGTAAGCTTTTTTATTTCATCAGTGTAAAAATATCTAAAGCTCTATTTTATTGAGCACTTCCATCACCCTGAATACCTCTATTATACTGCTTTTGAGGTCTTATTTTTCTATGCAATCCAATTCCCTTGACCTCAGAAGAGTATTTATTCCTGGTATCCATGCTTTATGTTATAAAGGCTTTACCCTGGTGTGTCATCAAAGCTGTTGCTGTGAAGTGGTGAGTTTTAGTACTGTGAAATTGAACTCTTTCATAGTGATAGACAACAACTGACCCTAGTTCTTCAACTAGTTGATGATGGATTAGGAGATGAAGCTAAGTGAGAAGTTTCTTGTGCTCTTTCTTGTGCTGCTGGTGGGTTTGTTTGTTTTGTTTTATGTCTGTGTGGGGTTTTTTTGTTATTGTTGTTTTGTTTTGTTTGGGTTCTTTTTTCCTGATATTTCCAAGGTCAAGTGTTATAGTGCAGGATGCTATTAGACTCAAAAGAAAATAGTCTCTTGAACAAAAGTGATGACTTATCCAGGAAATGTCCAATTTCTGAGTTTCTGGAATGAGAAGTCTCTTGATGACCAAAAAAGCGATCCCCTCAGTTGTCACCAGAATTGTGCAGATTGTCTTGATAGAAGTTATCAGATGGGCAATACAGAACAGACACCCAATATATGTTTTAACGGGCAGATGTCTCAGAAGGTTGCAATGAAATTTCTGTCTAAATCAAAGATGGATTGTAAAGCTGTTCATTGCCATTATGAAGTGCTTTTGAGGGCCAGTTAGAAAAGACTGTAGTTTTTGATTAGGTGATACGTGACTTATTGAACTCTTCAGATCAAAAATCTATTCTTCTTTGCATATAATTGCATTGTCCAAGAACTGATCTCAACTTCATCAATGTATCGGTTGTTCAGTTCTCCCAAAATACTTTGTCACTATGGATTCATCAAGAATTTAGTGCTGATAGCTAAACTTTGCTTTCATTTGCTCTTCATGGAAAGGATTGAAACTGCATTTGATAGAATTAATTTCTGAATAAAATTATATTAAGCCTGTATACTTACTTTTGTGTTATAAAATCATTGCCTACTAAACCTATCAGTGGTAAGTTTAAGTACTGACATTTCCCTAACCTGTGACATGTTCAAACACTTTTCCCCCTAGTCATCCCAAAGCAACACTGGCTAGTGCTAGTAGTCTACTGACTACTGAAATTAAGCTCCGGGTATGGAAACCATTTCCAAAGTATTGTGTGGCTTGGTCTTTAAACTGCATCATGTGATGTGTTTCTGGCCTGGCTGCTGGACTCCCTTTAGCTGATACTGATTGGGCCAGGAAAAGGCATCCAAAGGGTAAGAGGCATCTCTGCTGTACTGTACTGTGGGGCTGGGGGAGCTGTTTAAGATGAATTGTTGGGAGAGTAATGTTGTGGTTCTTTGGTCATTTATTTTTCCTCTGACAGAATTTGGGATATCACTCTTTATAGGCATGGCAAAGGAACAGAATTGTTTCCTTTTCACTATGTTTATTAAATTTATCAGACTTTGAACATTTCTGATTCTGCCTGTGTAATTTTTTTTGTCTGATTTCTGGAAAGCAAATCTTGGTCCTACCAATTAAAAAAATTAAATACACAACCTTTAAAACACTTTTGTATTTAAAATACTTTAAATACTTTACAATTATTGTGTGTTCAAGACAGTGAGGGGCAATGTCTGAGACTGTCTCTGCTAAGTCTCTTTTTCAAAATCAGAGGTAGAGAGTACCTATTTGGATGTCAGTAAAAAAAAAAATTAAATGATCAACACCATTGCTATTTTATATACAATGAAGTAACAGCAATGTTAGAAATGGTCCAATATGTTCAAATAACCTGTGCTACTTCTTCCTCAGCACAGAATTAGCTCTCATTGTCAGGCCCTAATAGATTTGTTGAAATCTCTGATTATGACACCCATCCAAAAAAGTTTGGGCTGAAGCTTACTAAAGTTGGTCCTTCATTGTGGTTCCCACTTTTTGTCTCTGCAAAGATTTCCTGTAACTACTTTTCTTGTACAAAATAGCCAGTTGCTCTTTCCCTGGCGTTCAGAGCCTATTACAAGCCCTCTGATTGCAAAATCTGGAGTTCCCACTGTCAGCACTGTTTCAATTTCCAGTTTCTAGGTCACATTAAAATACTATGGTAGTAGCTTTTATTCATCTTTCCCTGTTTAAATGTCTCATTTTATGGGCTCCTGGCATGGCATTCACACTGAAAAGTGTTGCTGCTCGTATGAGTAAGTGGCACAAACAGACTTTGCAGAAGCCTGTAAGCCGTAATTTGCTGAATGATGAAAAGGGAACATAGGGTAAGGTTGGTCCAATATGCTCTGTTTCTCACAAAAGACTGAAGTGTTCAGAGGAAGAAAAGGAGATTGTTGCAAAGCAATTTTCTTTGTGGACTCCCTAATGATCCATAAATGTTTTTGCTAAAATTGAAGATTGTGGTTTTTAACACTTTGACTTTCCTTGTGTCAACAGGGATCATGATGAATCCTCTTGGCCTAAATAGGAATGAATTAAGTTATTTGAATAGACTGCTGTCATAATTCTATTTCTTGTGCAATGTTTCTGATCAGTTCCTAAGTACACGCCTGTAACCCAACTAGAGCTTTCAGAAAGAATTGGAATTTGAGCATTGCATGCAGACTTACCAAGAATCAAAAATTTCCATCAAATTATTACATAACATTCCTGTGAAAATACAGCTCAGAGGCTTGGACCGTCTTCTAGTGTAACAAAAATCCCAATATAAGATTAATTATTTATTGCTGTAAATTTTTGATTATTGCTATATTTAAGGTACTATAAAAGTAATTTATGATACTATAAAAAGATGAGGCAAATTCTGGAGAACATATGAAAATTAAAAATATTTTTTAATTGTTGTGTAATAAAACCTGTAATTATTTGCCTAACTGGACAACAAAATCTAGACTTTTAAAAAGCACGTTTACATATTTTTTTGCTCGAGTAGAAAAAAATACTCCCTGTGTCAGAAGGTGCTATTTCAAATGTTTAGGCAGTGTGGAAGGATGCAAGAATGGAGCTATGGCTCTTGAAACTCACTTCAGGAGCAAATAACAGTAGCTGGGGCAAACTGTGCCCAAGAGGTTGTGAGGACTGGGTCAAGTCCTGCCGGGGACTTGTGACTGGGATGGTCCTTATGACTCAAACACTACTGTTGAAAGCCAGGCAAGCCCTGCCATAATGAGCTTGCATCCAAAGCCGGGGCTGCAGCTGTTCTGGAGTGCATGAACTTGGCTATCCAAAATGGTTGATGTGCTCCCACTCTCTTCTTTACCAAAGAATGTTAGCTCAGCAGCTGATTGACAAATGTAAAACTAATCTTGAAGTCTGCACCTTTTAGATTTGTTTGTGATATTTTTGGTTTAAATTGAGAATGGTGTGAGAACCTGCATCTACAATGAAGAACACACTTCTATTTCTGGTCTGTTTCACACAGACAGCCTGAAAGGCTTCCGCTTGAATGGAAACAGGTCACATTTCATCCCAAAGCAATTGAAATGACAGCTACAAATTCTGTAAAAAGTTTATAACAAGTCTGCTGACAGATACTCAAATAAGGAGTATTGGAGACCAGCAATAGAATGTTCATAATGGCCCTCGTTGTACAAATCTTGATCAGGTACAAATTCTACCAAGCTTCTTACTGATGCTAGCAAATACTTTAATTAATAAGCAGTCCAATCGCAATTCAAAGTAAGATATCAAAACAAGGGAGGAAGGAAAACAGTGTCTTTCTTGGCCTCTCATAAAATTCTCCCCTGTTCCTACATCATTAACATATTCCAGAAATGGCATTTATTCCACTATGACAGAGTCCTGTTTTTTCCTTAACTGCTCTTAACCTCTGCGGATTATTTTTTGAATCTCAATTTACTGTGAGCAGATTTTGGATGTTTGGAGTGTCTGAGGCTGGTACTGGAACCATAGAAGAGAAATTAGGTTAGGAGCAAGTAAGATGATTGCCCACATGGTAGGCAATGTCAGTATTAAGGAACCAGTGAAATGATGGTTTGCTTTACTCTCTGGAAAATCCCTGGCTGAGAACAGAAACTGCCAACCTGTTTATGATGCAGTCCAAAAACCAAAACAGTAGCTTAAAAGTGTTTGAAGTGATCTTCACGTAATTAAGAAGATTCCTGAATTCAAATGCTTTAAAGAAGATTGATGTACTCAGCTGTTTTAAAGTGAGGAGAGCATCAGTTGCAATTTAGTTTCTGAGGACAAAAATTATCTATTTTCTGTTTTCTCTTAAGATGCCTTGGATTCTTAATCCCTTGTTGTTGGGATCAGTGCTGTGTTCAATTAGTGCATTCAGTGCCTGTAATTAATCTGTTTTTCTCAGAGTAGTAGCACTGTCACTCCACTTTGGTACATGTGCACTTGGAGTAAATTCACACTCAAGGCAATCAAAACTACATGTAAGTTTGTAGGGGCAAAATTTGGCATTCGCAGTGTAAATGGTGACACAACAATGACTGAATGTAGTAACGTGGGAAAAGCTCTTTTTCCAGAAGAGCTTAGATGAGGTTAGTGGCACTTAAATAATACCGTGGAGAATTCATTCTTTTTGGCAAGTCCCAGTCTATCACGAGGCTGACAGTCTGATAGGTTTAATCCCTGAGGGTCTAAAATGAGACTGGCCACCTGCGGTTCATGGATCACCAGTAGTCCATGGTGATCCATCTGTTATAAAGGGATTAGAGAAGAATCCATTTATCTTCAGCAACTCTGCTTTTCTAGTTGTTTTCAGGACTTACAGAATCTTCAGAAATAATTATTTTTCCTCTTGCCAATGGAAATAAAGATATCATGCGCTTGACTGTTCTATGCTGCAATGTCTTTCTTTTCTGCTTCCTTTTTTTGCAGAAAATTTGACATTTTATTCTTCTGAAATGGAAAGAAGGGAAGTGAGGCTGGAAAGGCCAACCTTGAATCTCAAAATGACCAGGGAAATTTGAAGTTGCTTCTAAGAGAGAGGAAGATATGGGACTTGTAATCCTCAGTAGTCAGGGAAAAGTAAATATTACAATTTCATAGACATAACCAAGCACAGTGAAATTCATTATATCTCTTGTCCTTAGAACTGTCCTACTTTGATGCAGCAGTAGGATGGTCACATGAGGGAACATGCTGGCCTGTGGGTGAGAGTTTGAGAGCACTGCTGGCCAGGAAAGGAGATCTGCTCTAAGAAGTGGCCTGAATATGAAGTAGTCTAAGATCTTGTTTAAATACCGTAATCTCCCCAGGGCATTAACACTGACTAGTCGAGAAGTCACTCAGTTATTACAGTTTTCAGTTATGTTGTTTAAGCATGTAACTTAGTTACTCAACATTGAAATTCAGTTCCAGAACTTTGGTCTTAACTTGGGTGATTGGGATTCAGATATTTCTCCCATCACTTCTAATAATGCTTTCTTTGGTCTTGAGAGGTCTTAACTAAAAGAATAATTAATTTAATACAGATTTTTTCTAAGCTCTTGCCGCTCTAATAAGAGAGTATTGCAAAACCTCTATGTTAAAATTTAAATAGCAGGAAAGAAAAAGGCAGGCAGGAGGCAGTAAGAAAAAAGCACAATGGAGGATAAAAAAAAGGAGATAATGGTCCATAAGCTCTTTGTGGCAAGGAAGGATTCCTTGTGCAGAACAGCACACCAGTGGGCCTAATTAATGCCTGTTACTTGCCACTTAAGGCTTGTTCTGAAACTGCTGGTAAGAAGCAAAGAGAAAATGAGAGGAAGAAAGAAATTCTGGAAGGGAAATGCAGAAAACACAGCAGAAATACCTGCCTTGAGATTCTTGCTTTAGACTATAGGAACTTCTGGGAAGTAGCGACTCCTACAGCTGCATGATGACAGTGGCTGTAAATTGGGGGTACAGCAATGTGGGGATGGGGAAGGGGAGAATATCTTTACCTTTTCTTGTGAGACATGTCCCATGGTAGTCTCATCATGGGCTTATTTTATGGTGATTTAAGCTGTGGGAGCTGGAAATAGGCTTCAAGAGGACATATCAGTGTCCTAGTGTTGCTGAAGCCTACAAAGAATGTAGAATGGAACCTGGTTTCTATGGCTTGTGAAAGTACAGAGTTGAAATAGAATAGGAAATACCTGAAATAGAGCAGCTGTTCAGCTAAGCAGTGTTTTAATGTAAAACTATCCCATTTTTTTTTCCCTAAATGCATTCTAAATGATTATTCAGATCTTAGAAATATTCATAGTAATACAAATAACTTTTCTAGGCATTGTTTTATAGACAGATTTATTTTTACATGGTTGTTTATATGCCATCTGAATTATTGCTGTGATACTATCTAGTATCACATTATCAAGTGTGGGAGAATAGTCTGATCTGTCTGAAAAATTGAGTTGATGTGTAAACTGTGTACATCAAGGGCCTTTATCTAGTGAGTGTCATGTCATATACACACAGAGAACAAATTTCAGAAATGGACTTTTTTCTTGAAATAATATCTAAACTCATCTTTTAAAATCATCAGTGGTCCCTATTCAAACTTATTGTTTTGTTCTGGGGAAGGTGTCCACTAGTGGCATCTAGAGTGAACTCTGATGCTTCAGCACTTGTACATCACTGTAGTTTCTCCACACAGACGCTTTGGAGAAGGAGCTGCTGCTTTGGGAGCTGCAGCAGGGATGAGCATCATGGCACTGCTGCCTTGGGATCCACTCATATTTCTCTTGCTGGACTGGAACATGTCTTGTTAACCTTTGGCCTAAAGATAATCCATGGTTTACCCAAGTTAAGATATTTATGATGTTTTGTTAGCCTCATTCATATGAAAGACCTATAATTTTGCTCGGATTCAAATGCAATATGTACTGGTATTAGGAATATATTTTTCTTTGTTTTGACAGGACATGAGGATACAGGTATAAGAAAATTGATTATATTCCATACTATGCGTTTGGAGATAGAGCCAGTAATATGCTAGTTAGCAGTTTCACATAATCTCATTGACTTCAGCAGCTTTATCCCTTTCTTGCACTAGAAATGAAAAAGACTCAGTCCATTAACATTTAAATTGGAGATAGAGATTCCTGATGTGAACTGTTTGCAATGACATTAATACTGGGCACAGCCCATTAGTGTGAGCTCATATTAGCAACATCTTAATAATCATGGCAGAGCTTTTTTTAAAGTTATGGGAATTTCATCGTAGCATATAATTAAATGTGTATGGAATTTTTATTGGTTATAATTAAGATGCATGATCTTTGTTTATTATAGCATTAGAAAGTACTATAATAGCTCTGAGAAGCACTGCTTGTTGTGTGGTACTGCTTAATTATGGAAAAATACTATAACACTTCAGGTTAGGCTGATTAAAGCAATTAGCACAAAATTATAATTGGATGCTATTAAAGTATGTAAAAATATTTACAAGCATCCTCATGACTATGGGAATTGGGCCTTAAATGGTTTTCTTCTTAAGAAGACACAGTTTTATATTTTTCTTGTTGCTATACAAGAAAAAAAAACAAAACTATTAGTTACTTTTTGGGCAATGTTACCAGGGTCTTATGCGTGTGCATGTATTTAAAACTATTTTCAAATCCTTTAAAATCTGAAATTATGCATGTTGATCATATCCGCAAAAGCATTCTCCTCTCTATTCTTCTAACCAATAGTGTAGAAATTGGATCCTTCTTAACAGATCTAAAGTTCATGTTCCTCTAGCTGGACTATATCTAGACTATGATTAGATTGTTTTCTCCTGTCCCATTGTCTTCACTTGTGAAACACTGATTTTGACTTCAATTCAGTTTTTGGCACAATATTTATACCCACATTAATATTTTCCCCTTGCTTTTTACATGGGCAAATATGGGACATATCTGTCATCCCTTCTTGTTGTGATGGTTTGGGTTCTGTGTGGATCCCAGAGGTATTAAACGTTTTAGGGTAGCTGAAACCATCAACATAAGCAACAAAAATATGCAAATCAAGAGGGTGCAGGGAATAAGGCCTTAAATATTTTTAATTGAAATTATTCTGTCATCTTCTGGGTTTTGGATCTTTGGAGTGCTCTGACGTGAAGCTTCTCTTCACAGCCATACAAAAAAGGAACTCGAGTACTTAAAAATAAGAAATAAACTGTTAACGGCAGTACAGGGGTAGCTGTTTCTCTCAGAGCTGTTACTTCTTGGAAATACTTTCATATTGTTTGCAAAGTAATCTCTCCAACTCCTTCTTGAACCTGCTGTTCCTGGGAAGTGGGGAGATGTGATGATAACAGAGTTCTGTAAGCAACAAGTAGTGGGGAAATGCCATCAGTTTTAATAAAAAATGTTTTTTGGTCTCAAATTTTTTTCTGCTCCTGTACATTATGCATTGAAATATTTCAGTCCATTTTACTTTTTCCTAAAAGATACTCTGAGACATTTCTGCCTCATATCTGCCTCAGTAAGAAAAGTGGAACAGTATTGTTTCAGCTGGGAGATGTCCCATTTGTTATGATAAGAGATTGTGTTCTCAGTGTTTTTATTTTGTTACTCTCACCAATTTTAACTATTTATGTAAGTGATGAGAATTCTGTGGCAAACTGTGGGATGTTATACTTCTGTCAGCCAGGGATATGTTCCCTAAAACTATATTAAAATATATTATGTCTTCAATGTTCCATGTCAGTGCCTTGCTTATCTCTATATGTATACTTTTTCCTACTGATTTTGTGTTCTCCTCTTAAAATTGGAGAGTCTGAGTTTTCACCACAAATAAATGCCAGCCATCTACATATGCTACAGAAATAATTTCATCTTACTGCAGATAAGCGGTTCTGGTGAGTTGCTGCAGATGTTTTTGTTTGTTCAATTTAAATAATATAAATACAAATCATGAGGTTAAACTAAAATTCTTTCTGTGCTGGCAGATCATAAAGGACTGTACAAGTTATGTCGATATCATCATTTATTAATGACAAGTAACATATGGGTGGTCCCAACGATTACCTTCAGTTTGGACTTTTAGAATGCTGACAACTAAATATTTCCTTTTCCTGCTTAAAACATCTTACTTAACTGATGGTATAAATCCTTTAAATAAGGTACTCTACTCACCAGAACTCTAGTGAGAAATTGCTTTATCCACCCATTTTTGTACTTTGATATAGAAATTTTAACTTTTCTCCAGGCACTGGCTTGATTTTTTTTCTTTCATTTTGACAGAAGTTTGGACTACCGTTTTTTTAATAAATAGAATAAAAAATTAAAAAAAAATATGGCTATTGTTACAGGTGATAATGAAATAGAGGTTCTTTTGCATGTCAAGAAAAGAATGCCATAATGAAATTTTGCTTTGTAGCTACAGCAGTTATGTGCTGTAATCTCTAGAGACTCCTCTTCCTTATTAATAGGTGAGTTGTTTAAATGAATGCCCGATAAATCCTGATCAGATTTTAGGACGAAATACAAAACAGCTGAGACGAATGATGTTCAGCCATCTAATTGCCTAAATTATTATTTTAATTCGTACATTCAGTGGCAAATCTGTCAAGACATAAAAACTTGTCCCCTTCTGCCTGTCTCAGATGTTCAGGTTTTAATCCTAAATACAATAATTAGCAGTATCACAATGAGAGCAGAATTTGGTGACCACTGTTATTTCATGGTTTCAGCAGCTCCATCTCACTGGGAGTGCTTTGAATTTTTCGCTCAACTTAGCAACATACTCTTTGATATACTTTTCATTATTAAGCTAATAGGAAGGCTCATGGAGGACTTTAAAATGGATTCAAGTGTGAAATCAGTAGGTAATATACATAATGAGGCCATTGCTAGGCTGTGCTACTTGGTAGAGTTGAGCTACAAAGAAACTTGAAATTGGCTTTGGCTTGAGTTCGACCTGCACCTGTGAACAGCAGAGATATTGAGAATATCAGGCAAACAATCTGAGATTTCTTAATCAGCTAGACTTGGCTATGAGTAAGTGATCTTGCACAGCTGATTTGGGGGAAGGGGAAATAACCCTTCTCTTCTTTCCTTGTTTTTCATGAGCGAAATGGCAACAAAACCGCCTATGTGTATTTCTCCCATCTATCTCCTCTGAGGTTCTGCCTATAAGCATGTTTTTTTTCTCTCCCTCATCCATTTGTGGATTTTGGGCTTCCTTTCCTATCTAAATTAGCACAAGGCTTCTCATGGTAATACAGTGGTATGCTATGGATCTGTCTGAGAATACAGAGTGGGTCTCATCTTGCAAACAACTGAGTGTTTTCAGATCTTACCGTGATTGTCAATTACTCGCTGGTATAACAAGGTAATTAAAAATAATTTTTCAAGTTCTCTAAATCTGTGCATTTCTATAATTGGGAAGCCATAAAACCGTGCTCAGCCTTGTGAAAAGATGGATTTTCTTGTGGCTAGAACTGGTGAGGGAGAGCAGAGGGAGGAAATAAAGGCTTGGTTCTTATCTCTGTCACATACTTTTCATGCCTCATAGCATGTTGCTTAGTCTCTCTGTGTCTCTGTAGGGATCTTATAACTACTTGTACCTGTAGGGATAATAGTCCTCTTTCTCTCCTCTTATCCACCCCATTGTTTTTATTTGTGAACTCTTACTAGTAAAAGACTGTTTTTTACAGTGTGTGTGTAATGAGATGATATCTATATTGTTTCCTTCAAGCTGTGCTATAAATATTTTTGAGAATCATCTGTCAAAATATTTTAAAACACAAAAAAATCATGTTTTTAGGAAAACAATGCTCCCATGCTTCTGTTGTTTTTGTTTTGGAGTGATTTTTTTTGGTTGGTTTGTTGTTTGGGTTTTTTGGGGGTTATTTTTGTTGGTTTTGGGTTTTTTTTGCAGCTCACAAAGAAAACACAGCCAGCATTTCCTGAAATAGTCTGTGGTTTTCCTCTCTGCATGTACTGCTGTATTGTGTCTTGCAATCATGGTCTACCATGAGAGTGAGACAAACTGGGAATCCACAGGAGCTGATCTTCAACATTCTCATGACGGGAAGCAGAAAGGCAAATGCTGATCTTGTCACTCCTGTGACCAGTGACAGGACTCAAGGAAATTGTTTGGAGCTGAGCTGAGGGAGGTTTGGATTGGATATCAGGAAAATGTTCTTCACCCAGAGGATAGTTGGGCACTGGAAAAGGCTTCCCAGGGAAGTGGTCACAGCACCAAGGCTGCCAGAGTTCAAGCGTGTTTGGACAGTGCTCTCGGGCATAGAGTGTGATTGCTGGGGTGTCCTGTGCAGGGCCAGAGGTTGAACTTGATGATCCTGATGANACCAGTGACAGGACTCAAGGAAATTGTTTGGAGCTGAGCTGAGGGAGGTTTGGATTGGATATCAGGAAAATGTTCTTCACCCAGAGGATAGTTGGGCACTGGAAAAGGCTTCCCAGGGAAGTGGTCACAGCACCAAGGCTGCCAGAGTTCAAGCGTGTTTGGACAGTGCTCTCGGGCATAGAGTGTGATTGCTGGGGTGTCCTGTGCAGGGCCAGAGGTTGAACTTGATGATCCTGATGAATCCCTTCCAAGTCAGCATATTTTATGATTCTGTGAATAAAAGGATCACAACAGTTCAAGTGACTGTACCTCACTTGTTTTCTGACCAGGAATTAAATGTTTCTAATCCTGACTTCTTGAAGCATTTAATTTTAATGTGTTTTGTTTATTATAAATCTACGGGAACTTAATCATCTATGAAACAGGCAAGTTGTTATTGAATTGATATATTGAATTTAAACAAGGGCTTGATAGAGAGATTTCAAGGGGGACAAAAGTTCAGATTTAGGTCCTGAGTTTTTGTCTTGTTTTTGTTTTGGGAGGTTTTTCTGGCAGGTGCTCTTTGGTGCATTTAGTGCAGTAAGCATGGACAGTGTGATGTAAGAACACAACTATTCCAGGTCACACTTAGAGACTTGCAGAATTAACACACATATAATAAAGAGAATCTGTGCCTGAGGAAATTCAAGTGATTATGCAGTTGTGAAAATTAACATTAGTCTGAATTTACTTCTTGCAAACAATCTGGGAGATCCAGTAAAATTAAGTGTAGTTTCTGTAGTGCTGCCTGAGCTCATGCAAAACACTTTGTGGCTGGTGATTTGTGTGTAATGAAGACTTGTTCTCTAAGGGAAATGAAAGTACTGTGGCCTCATAAAGGATAGGAAGAAGGCATCGTTAAGAATAAAAATGAAGATGGAAAGAGAGTGAAAGAGGGAGACTAAAGATTCTTAAAGTAGCTTTTTTGCTTTTGGGACATCTCACAGTGGAATATACAGTGAAGCCTATGAGTTAGGGACCAAACAGTCTTTTCTTGAGCCAGTGAGCTTTTTGTTTTATATTTGTTACTCCAGAAAAAAAACCCAGAATCTCTAAGCCTTCTTTCTGATGGAAGCAGGTGAATTCAGGAAATTCTAATTCTGGAATATTAGTGAGAAACTGGGAAACCCACTTTTAACAAAGTACAGAAAAAATATGTGCTTGAAACTTCAATAACTAAAAGTGGTTGGAGAAACCTGGAACTAGGACTTCCCTTACCTAGCACAAATTTTGACAAATTTTTAGTATTATTTTAAATACCCTGAAATGTTTAATGAAATGTTTTGATTTTAAGGATAGGAGCATACCCCAACACTCTTGAACAGAAAGTTGCAATGCCAGAAATCCCCTAGGGAATTCTATTCCCGCTATGAGATCCTGGGCAGGGTGACTTGAATAAAAAATTGTGAATGCTTCAGGACTTATCCAAATTGAGTGAACTATGAACCTCAGAGATTCACACACCAGCAGTTTCTTTGATGTGAAACAGTTTGTGAGGCAAATCCAGGAAAATTGCCTATCAAAGATTTTTGCCACTGCCCAGCTGTGGGACAATGCCTGGCAGTGGTGTGGGAGCAAGGCATGGGGTAGGATGCCTTCTGCTCTGATATGGGGCACAGCCACTGCTGAGTAAAAAGAATAAGACTGGACCACAAGTCATGGCAGTTCAAAGCATTTCAGGGTTTGAGCTAATTCCTAATTCTCTTTGTTCTTTTTACTGTAGGAGAAAAGGAGCCAGGACAGGCAGGTGATTACCTTTGGTTGTTGTTGCTGTACCACAGTTAGAAAAACAAAAGTAGCTGATTTGTTTAATTTTGTCTTACCTGTTCCAAGACAGGTTAATCAACTCAGTGTTTACTAGTGCTCACAGCTGCCCCAGCACATAAGCTGTCCTCCTGCAGGGAGGCTGCTCGTCTTGCCTTGGTGATTTCCACTGTTACTGCAAAGCTCCTCATTGCCCTGGACTTCTGACGGAACAGCTCTATTTAGTTTTAACTCATTCTTCTTCTCCTTGCTTTCGATTGCTGAAGATAAGATACAGAGGAAGGAGGATGATATAGAAAAACTACCTTTTCCTTTTTTTTTTTTAAATTCAGCTCCAGATTCTCTGTCATGTGTAATGCTTTTCTGATAGCTAGGCACCACATGGTCACTCCTGATATAGTAAAGTATCTTTTAATAGGAAAACTGAGGAAATAGCCTCTAATGATTCTTTGCACAATGTTATTTTTACCTCTGCAATAAGTGATTTGAATCTCAGTGGTGGCCAACGGCCAGGAAAAGAGCAAGACAGCGCTTTCTAATAGAATGTGTGAGTCTTCCTTACAATGTTAAAATAAGGAGTATTGGGTAATTTCCTTCAGAGGCAGAAAAAACTGTTTTGCATGGGTGTACTGCTCATGATCCCTCACCCAGGGTTATGGTGACTTGCTATCCTGTTTGGTTTGTGTAGGCAAGTCCATGTGCTTGGGTCTGTTTTTTTTTAAACTTTTGCAACCTCTCTGCTCTCTCAGCTGTTGAGGCAAGAGCTGTGCTGAGACCTTATGCAAGGCATACATACTGCTTTTCTCCTCTTGTGGAGAAAGACTTGTGAATGAGCTTGAAGTATGATCCCAAATCCCACCAGATCCTAACTGCTGCTGGAGTAAAAGTAACCTCTGACCCTGCTGAGAGCATCATCTTGGTCGTTGCCCACATAGCTGATGTTTCGCTACACACGTACATTGCCCCCCACACTCCCCCATTAAAATTCAGTTGAATAGACAACATTTCCTTGAAGCTTTTGAAGTTAAGACTGCTTAATTTTGGCTGCTTTTCTTCTGTGCATCTTATCCTGCCTTATTGTATAAATCTCTGTGTGTTTATATATGGAGCAAAGCTGAAAGAGAAATTCCCACAGTTGCTTTTCACTTTGGACTGTTTTAAGGCTGAAAAACCATAATAGTCTGTCTTTTCAATGGAATAATTTTGAAATAAAAATTTTCAGGAGTCAAGTTGTAATAAAATTTTCATGTGCTTTCATTCTGTTTTGATTGAATTCACTGAATTGGAGCTTCTGACGTATTGAGTCAGAAGACTGGGAGCCTCATACACGAGGACATTGGATCTGTCCCTGCACTAACTGAACACTAAACTAACATAATAGTCAATAAAGCCCAGCCTTCTATTCTGTGAATGGTGTTAAGTTTGTTTTTTTTTTCTGAAGAATTATGAGTGCATAATATAAATAGTGGGAGTGATGAGAATTTTTTCAGCTTTCAATTTCCTAAATTTAAAACAATATAAGAACACAGTACACTAAGAAGTAGTGTCCTAATACCAATGACTACTGCTTCCCGTCAGGACTAATAAGTTTTAATTACCAATTTTAATGTAAAGGTAGTGGGACTGTGTCATTGCACCTGCCAGGCTCACTTGGTTCAATATAGCAGTTGCAATTTAAGTAAATGCAAATTAAAATATGACTAAGTATTAGAATGAGGAAGTTCCATCTGCTCCTACCAACAGCTGTTCAAAACTATATAATACATGTTGAGACATGAAGCAGACATACTTAAGGAATGCAGAGCTTGTAGCTGTGTGTGACTCCTCTATCTACTTATTACGGGAGATTTCTAGGCTTTGATTTGGGCAGATGTGGTACCTTGCTGCATCTGAGACAGGCCAGGTGCTAGCAGAGTGAATTAAACCTGCTGCTGTGTTCTGGTCTGATGAGGAAAATCTTTCCTGTGCTGGCACTCCTGCGCTTTGGAATGTTCTGAGCAGAGCACTGTGCTATGTATTACTTGTTTTACCTGAGTATCATGTTTATTTTTAAATTGAGGAGCTGAACTAACAAAACACTGTGTTTTCCTGAAGAATTGCCTCTAGTGCAAATGGACAGTATAAATACTTTTCCGGCTCTCTGATTTTGTCTGTGTGTGGGGGGCAGAGAGAAATGTCATCATGGTGTAACTGAAGAATATGTGATTCACGTGTTGGTCTTAGGCTGAATGACCAGGAGGAGCTCCTAATGCCCTTCACTTTCTGTTGTAAGCATTCTGGAAAAGTTAGCTTTTCCAGTAATGAAGCTGGCCGTATTAATTATGACATATTTGAAGATTGTATGTTTTGGTTATTCTTAGTTCTGTGAAAGCTGGCTTACAAATGTTTTTAGAAATGGTTTTTTGAGGAAAATTTGTCCAAGTCTGACAGAGGGTGCAGTTCTAACACTTAAAATGTGAATTCAATGTGATGTCTTTGCCCTAGGCAAAATAACAAATTTTGAGCAAATTTATCCCACTGAGAATTTAATACTATTTCCACGAAGAAATGTCCCTATTTTCAGTGTGAATCATACCTGGATTATTAACATGTGAAATACCAGTTTTCAAACTTCACAAAGAATTTACATTTGTAAGCACACTAGTGAAAATTCAGTGTAAAAAGTTTTGGTTTTCTATGGAAGTTTCAGTTTTATGAAGCAGTGTGATTTCTTTTTTTTTTTTTTCACCCCCCTTTCTACCTCTTAGCTCTGCTTTATTGATGATGTCGCTTTCTTGTGCCTTTTTCTCTCTCTCTTTTTTTTTTTTGTCAATAATTTAATCCTAAATGCAGACACAAGAGATTTTAGTAGAAAGCTTATTCTACTAGCTGTTGATAGGGCTCACTGTTAGTGCAACTCAGGCCAGAGCATAAGCCAAGACCTGAGCTGCAAGCAGTGCAGGCTGGAGCAAACAGACTTGACTTTTACTCACCAGGGATTTGGTTCAAATATTTTGGCTACAATGAGGAAAACTAATTTTGTTTCTTAATTAGCCAAATGTGAGATACATTGCATTTCTCTTTGTGTTAATTCACAGTTCAGTATATTCTATATCAAGCTTAAAAGCAATAAACTTGCTTTAATCCTATCACCCTACAGTAATATAGTGGAATGTTTACTAATTACTCAGAAGCATTTTTTTTAAAAGATAAATAACCTTTGTACTGGAAATAAAATTTAAATTTGTTTAATTTTATGCTGATATGCTAAAAGCAGTACTGTATACAGATATATTTATCAGCAGTTTTACTAAGGGGCCTACAAAACATATATTTATAATATATTAGCAAGGAATTTGAATATACCCCATGAATAGTATCAAGTAGCAATATAAGATGGTGCATCTTGACAAAAGATACATATACTTAACAATGAATTTCATTTCTGAGTGATTTGTATCTGTCATTTCCATCCATGGAGTAAGAATTCTCAAAGGCTCTCATCTGCTCCATATTTTTTTCCCTGGCTCCTGTACGTGATTCCCAATATTTCTAGCTCTTTTTGTGATCTTCCTGAAAGTTTCCTCTTCTTTTCTAGTGCATTTGCCTCCCACTTCTTCCCTGCAAGTTGTTAATCTTTCCCAGTGTTTCTATTTCACATCAGGCATTTACATGCTAATTTTCATTTTCTTTGATTTCTTAAAATGCTTTTTAAAAAAATCCATATCTTTATGTAGCAATGGCATTCGGAAATTGTCAATACATTTTTTGGTAAAATGCCTTGTAGGAAGCAAAGAAAGCAATAAAACTCCTTAAGTGGCCTTGGTTATGAAAATAATGTGAACCACTCTTCTGTACTGTGCCTGAATGTACAAGCAACTGCTAAAGATTTCTGGGTACAATGGCCAAATCCTCACCCTTCAACAAACAACATATTAATTCTTATAAGAAACGTTCAATTTGATTCAAATTTAAGTAGTACAGAAAAAAATTACTTGTAGGGAGTATGTGGGGAAGAGTCTTCCATATCAATCTACTTGATTTCTACTAGACTGATGCTTACTGCATTGTGAGTTCAGGGTGATGTCTTTGGAACCAATACCTGTAATCTGGAGGTTTGGTTGTTGGTTTTTTTTTGATCTGGTGTACTTCATCTGGATCCAAATAATAGTTAACAGTGGTTGCAGACTACAGGAAACAACTCCTATGTCTGTTGAGTGCAGCTGGACCCATGTCAGATTTCCATCCAATGCAGTTACAGTTCTTGTGAGTGAATTTTGGAATACAAGGTGTTGGTTCACTGTTCTTGTGAGCAGCTGGAATAGTTGGAGATCAAGGGGCTGCACAGAGGTAGGGAGGGATGAGAACACTGAGGAGTGGGGATGAGGAACTGTGAGCCTCTGTTATTCTAAATCATCAGCGTGGCTGCCCCCAAACTGCTCTGCCATGGACCACTGTGCATCTTCCATAGCCTTCGAGTTGTGTATCTTCAAATCTCAGCTCTTAGCATTAACTCTCATCTGTTAACATATTCTTTGTTTTGCATACTGTGCTATGTTTTAAGAACCAGAGGCTGTGGTGTTGTGGTGTGGGTTTGTGTTGTACCAAACCCTCTCTGGCACAATCTGCCTTTGCCCTCCAGGCTGAGGATGGAAGAGCAAGACCTGGGGCACCTTAGCACCAGAGTTAGCGACAGACCCACTGGGCTCTGCTGCAGCTGCGCTCTGAGGTGAGGGCTCTTCTGTGTTTACAGACAAGTTTATACAAAATTGCAGTGTGATGCTTGTGCTACCACACGCTCTGGTGCCTCTCATGCTCAGCTTGCGAGAGCCAGCCATGGGAACCTGCTTGTGGGACCTGGTCTGAAATGGGGGAGCCCCTGGCAGAAGCACTGCCCTGGCCTTGGGCAGCCTGTGAAGGCCAGTGAGAGCCACTGAGAATTATTGTATTTTCCCCCTCTGTTTAAGTCTCACACTGTCCTTGTAAGGCTGATGAATTATGTGTTACAGACTGGTTTCTGAGGTGGTTCTGGAGGAGCCAGCTGCCCACGGGAGCTCACTGAGCTGGCTCTGCCCTACCTGGGGCTGCCCTGGCTGCTTTGGGCAGCACACCATGGCCTGGGCTCCATGGCTCCAGAGCCCAGCACTCCTGAAGGATGGGACTGCTGTGCTGAGGGAGAGGTGGTCATCCTTCCTCTTAAATGTGTTTCTTATCCAGTTGTACATCCTCTGTTTTATTCCTGGCTGTGTTTGTGTTTCTCTACAGTCAGTTGTCTGCTTAGAAAAATGTAAATATTTTAGGTATAAGGCTTTAGAATAGTTCATGTTGTTTCTCACCAAAAGGTACCCGCTATATGTTTTCAACACTTTTGCTAAATGTGTATATGACTTTTATTTTTCTATAAAATGGAATATTTTCCCTAAGGAGTTAACTAATATCTCCGAAGTCTTCTAAGGTTAAGATTTGAAAAGCCTTCAATATATGTCCCTGATTTTCTGATTCCATTACTTATTTGTTTAGGCTGATGGGAATAGACTTTGTCTACTGTGCTTGAAGAAGAAAAGAAGATTTTTGTGCTCCCAGGAGGTGAAGGCAGTTTTCATTGGCATTTTAGCGAAATATTAAAGGCAAAGCAGATTTGGAGGGACACACTGCAAAGGCTGTCACAGTAATCAGAGAGGCACTGGAGTGAGGAAAGGGACAGCTAAATGTGTAGGTAGAGAGTCAGTCCATTTGTGCAAAGGTATGAGTAACTGAGGTTATGAATTGGTTGCAGATGGGAGATGGCAAGCAAGAAAAGTGGAACAAAATTATATTGACATCCCTGTGTTGTCTAAAGACCACTACAAGACCATTAGTATTGCTGTGTAGCCAGCAGGGAGGCCCTGTCAGGGTGAGATTTTACTTAGGCAACAGGTATTGATTTTTGGTCTGCCGCCAGAATGTAGGAAGGAAAAGATTTTTTCTTTCTTCCTTTCTTTTTTTTCCCTGTGTCCATATTCATGGATGCAAAGCAGTATGTCTGGACCTGGGATGTATGGTTGAGAGTGTCTCTGTGCTGTCATGACTGACTTGATTGGGGGAAAAAATCTTCTGAATTGACCTTCAGGCTTCTGGCCTTGCCTTTGCTTATTCTTCTCTCTCATGTCTCCTGTAAGGCCATGCTGAAAGGCAAAATTAAGAATCCAGCACATGGCTGTGGCAAACATTTTTCTTTTTTTTTTGTCATCTCTGGATGAATTTAGAGTGAGCTTTTAGTATTTCTGATGGCCCAAATGGAGGGCCCTGTATTTGCTCCCTGGGTAGCAGCAGCCAGAGCTGTGAGGGCTCAGCTCTCCCCTGAGATTGTTCAGGGTACTGTGGGGCTCCTGGCAAGAGCCAGGGATAAATATCACAGCAGTGTAGGGAGAAACTAAGGAGTCAAGCCACCTTTAATTTCTGGCCAAAATCTGATCCAGATACTGCCAAATAAAGCTGTTATTAGTGTTTCTGTGTTATCTGTTCTGGTGAAAACAGAGTAGGGGCTAAAAATGGGCCATGAAGCAGCTTTCAAGCCAAGGTAGCAGCTCTTGTTCTTGGGTCTCCCTTGAAGTGAAAACCTTGAAGAGAAATAGCTTAGTAGTTAGTGATGTACTCTTCCTTCTCCTCCTGCAATGGAGGGGTGCCAGTTTCTTCTGTATATATCAGTGTCCAATTAAACATGTGTGCAATGAGTTTATTTCCCTACTTCCTAAGAGAAAGCTTAGCAAAGAGAAAGTTCTGGCAAGAGAAGAACTTGCATGAAAAATAGTGAGCTGTGGTCTGCTTGTAATAGATCGACAGAGACTGACCTGGTTTAAATCCCATAGGATCCTTCCTCATGACTTAATGATCCTAATATATCATTATTAATACATTTCTTTGGCAGACAAAATTAGTCTCATAGAAATATGTTTTTCTTCATTCTATTTCGTATGTGATGAACACTTAGCTAAGGATGTCTTTTCTTTAAAATTTATATACCTGCACTCTGAAAATTGAGGTGGCAGAATTTTTAGAAAAACAAGCACTAAAACAGAACAGTGCTGTTCAAGTGTAATAGATGAATTAAATCTCCCATGCTATTTCATCCCTGTTCATCTATGTCTTTACTTTGCTCTCATGTTGTGAAGCCTACTTAAATTCATTCTGTTATGTGTTTGACAGATTATTCCTATGGAGAGTTGGTCTGAACACTGCTTATTTCCAAGGAGATAAAATGAAAATGTTCTTTTGGGAATTTGGCCCTTAAATTATAGGTAATTTTTAAACCAATTGGTTTTGATCATTGAAACACCAGATTAAATCTCTGCATTGATTGAGGTCAGTTCTGTTAAGTCTTCAATTTTTGTGTTGTCTTGAGGAACAGAAGGCCTTTTTTCCTGAAAATTTGTTTGCAGCTGCTTTATTTACACTCTCTCCTACTTCAGCTCTGGCCACATATCTGATTGGGAAACAATTATAATCAATAAAACAAAACCCCAATCCAGGATACTATAACTTCTAAAATTGTAAATGTTTTTTAATTTTGCCTTATTCATAGTGATTAATTAGAACTTTTTGCAGACTCCCCGTCTATTTCTGTGTGATAGCGATTAAAGAGTAAAAAAAAAGCCATTTATTTACAAATTCTGTCGAAAGTGCTAAAGCGTATCTGTTCTGAAGCACAGCAGAAGTCAAGTCCTTAGCTTATTCTTTTTCCTTAGCTCTCCCCCCAGGACCTACTCAGATTCTCTTTGACTTGACTTTAACCCCGAGATGGAAAATTATCTGATTTTGGGTTGAAGTACCAAGAATTGTCCCTGTTTGTCTGTGGAATTGTGAACAATGTGCACAATTCCAAATTGCAGCTTATTTGATTAGGTCTGTCAAGATCCAGAGTATACAGTATTGTATTTAATTTTACTGTTCAATGCTTTAATTCCCTCCCCACACCATGATAACGAAATCTTTATCTGAATTCAGCCCAGTTAGACTATGAAATCAGGAAAAGGCATCTGGGTTTTAGTTGCTGCAGAAAAGCTGATGCAGTATAAATAATGGTGTGCAACACTGTGTGCAGCAAGGGTTTTAAAAGATATAAGATGTATTTCCTTAAGAAATTGAGGTGTTTTGTGGAAACTTATTGATGAAACAGAGAACATTTTCATCTGTGCATTTTGCTAGAAAATGCTAGTGGAGATTTGAATGTCACTTAGATGTGTGTTATTTGTGAGCATGGCTGCTTTTTTAATCATGTTTTTGCAAAATATCAAATACAATGGCGCCATTCATTCTAGTAACATTTTCAAGCACAACACAACCCTTTGTTCCAGTAACATTTTCATACAAATAAATAACTTGCATGTGACTGTTTTAAGTGTAGAATTACTTTTTAAGTTTGCTGGACCACTCTGCACAACAAAGATCTTTCCTTTTGGTCCTTAACACGCATGCAGTCAAGTTGCCCTTCTAAAACCTTGAACCTGAATTTCAGTCTGAAAACCATAAGTTCCTTAAGCTGAGCACAGACTCTTGCCTTTATGCAGAAACGTTTGCTAAATTTAGAAATATAGACAACAGTTCCAGGAAATGCTACCTAGAATCTTTACTTTACATCATTAGCTGACAAGTAAGAACCCACTTGCAAGCCAGTAAGATGGGGTTGTTTTCCTCGCTGCTGTTTGATAGCAAATGATTACAGATAAGCTGTAGGGATATCCATTTATTCACAAGGACTTTGTCTTGCAGATGAAAAAACATTACCAATTCAGAAAGCTCTCTATGTATGGCAATCAATTTTAACTCTGCCTTTTTGCTGATAATGGAAGCTTCTGTCTCATCCCCTGTCTGGCTCACGCGAACTCCTCTTCAACATGTTCTGAGCTTGACAAAGTTGTATAAATCATTTTACGGTAAGAGAAGATATTGTTAGGCTGGTAAACAGAAAGGAGTAAATACACAAGTGTCAAGCTGCCTTGAGTTATATCTATTTATTACCCCACATGAATGCACACAGCGCTTCATAAAACTCCACCACTATTTTAATCAAGTTACATCTTTTGGAGAGGGAGAAGCTGCTGTAGGGACCATGTTAACTAAACCTTCCTGCTCAATAGAGTGCAGAACACCAATTAAGGAGACTTTTGCTCTAAAATTGCCCTAATTTGCTGTGTGAGCTGGGAGGATCTTTTATAAGAAGGCTTATAGGATTCTCTGGGACTCGGTATGCTAGCTAGAGAAAGGTGACATAAACACAGGCGAGTGTATCCACTAGAGGGTATTGGCACACTATATATGGTGGTGCATTATAGATAATATCTAACAGGTCTCATTTATTATGCCTTTATATGAGACCTTTAAAAGTCCTTTCTCTTGTAAAGTCCGTATTGCTCAGGACCTTTTCCATTTCCTGGTAGCAAATGCATTCCTAATATGAGCTCAATTGCCATTAGGAGAACAAAGGGGTGGGAGGCTGCTCACCACCAAATTATCAAATGGCTCGTGCCCAGGTGCTGATTGAAATATTGATGTAGTCAGAAGACTTCTAAAGAGTTGGAATGTCAGTCGAGCAATATGAAGACTTGCCCCTGCCTTGCACAACAGCTTTTGGGAGAGGGATAAATGGGTTCAAATTCTGCAATCCAAGCATTTCCATAAAGCATCCGTCTTGGAGTGGAAAAAGCACAGGAAAGGAGCTCCTATTTTTAATAGTATCCACTAATCCCATTGCTATCAAGACTGTATAACAAATCTAGGATGAGGTCTTTAAATTTATAATACAAGGCTGGTTTGCTTCAGAGAATAATTTATATTTGTTGTTCAGATAAATGGTCTATCACATTATAATCCTAGGAGTATTACTTTTCAATTTAAAATGTTTACTTGGTTAGGATTGCTATAGCAATTGTTTGGGTTTGCTCATAAATGGCTATTAAAAGGAAGAGAGGAATTGTGTAGAGTGTGTGTGAAAATATCAGGTGTCTCATATGGGCATTGGAGTCACTCGAACACTCTGGGTGGCTTTCATTAAATTTTTTTTTTTAAATCTCTTTTGTGGAAAACAGTGAGAAAAATGAAATTATCTGTGTTTAAGAACATAGTTTAGTGGTGGACCTGGTACTGTTAAGCTGATGGCTGGACTTGATCTCCAGACATCTTTTTAAACCTGATGGATTCTGTGATTTTATGGGATTACTTGCATTGTTCTGAGGCCGTTCTTTTGGAAATTTTAAGGTCTTGGGGAAAGCACCATAATAAGTGGTGATTCAACTATGGAAATTTTACATTAAGATGTGTATCTGCATAAATACCTGCAAATTCCGTGTCCTTTGAGAGCCTGGGCCGTGTAAGTCACAAAGGGAATTTTCTGACTGGTATGAAAAAGTCTAGCCTGAGGAAGTGCCTGCCCTACTTGTAATCAACTTAATTGTGGATGTGAACAAGGCTCCCCAAAATACACTGATCCCAAAAGCGATGCTGATGACAAAAATGAGTGAAGTGAAACAAACAACAAATATTGCCCTGTTTATATTACAAAAGCCATTGATTTACTTTCCCGTGATGACATACTGGCTCAGGGAATTGATGATAATGCATGTGAGCACATCAGAAAAGCATTTTAATGAGAAAGCCCTTTATGCAATATCTATTTTTATTCAAATGAGAGATTGAGGGATGAAGTAACAGGATGAGATGTTCAAGGATTGGTCTGAAAGAAATCGTTTCATTGTTGTAGTCATTAATGAAAATGCTCTCCTTAAATATTCAAATATCTATAGCAGTATTAAAAATTAATCTATATACCATGTATGAATACTTGCTAATTTTTTTTGTAGAAGGCAATTTTAAAAGAACCAATTACGTGAAGGGGAGTACTTGTTTAGGTAGTTGATTTTTTCTTGTAGCATTGATAGTAGTGTCTGAATAATTTATTTAAAATTTAGTGAGGGATAAAGACAGCTTAGATTTTCTGATTCTTCTTCCAAAATAGGGTTTTACAATAATGTGTGGGTTTTAGTGCTCTGCCTAAACTAATTTTAATTTATCCAAGTTACATTGCAATAATATAAATATTTCCTGGCCTTTTGGAGTTGTTTTTAGATATGTAGACTTTAACAGTCTATTTTCAGATATGCATAACTCTGTGATTAAAAAGAACCCACACACAATTTTATATAGGCCTTTGTTAGTGTCCTATTTTATTGTGTTCTAGTCATTATTTCTTCTTAACATCTTCCAGTAAAATCATCTATATATTTTTGTATGTAATATGGCTGGCTTTCCATTAGATGTTCTACCTCATGTTTTTCCTAATTGAATACCACTTGTAATTTTCTATCCACATCTCAAATTTCTGAGTTTTGTTTT
This sequence comes from Phainopepla nitens, assembly GCA_013400175.1. Lineage (NCBI taxonomy): Eukaryota > Metazoa > Chordata > Aves > Passeriformes > Bombycillidae > Phainopepla > Phainopepla nitens. Next base: position 100,609 of record VXBQ01011816.1, on the reverse strand, counting down.
ACTCCTTATTTCAGTCATTATGGACAAAATTCAGTTATCACTAGACATTATAATTTCTGTAAACACTCTTTAATAAAAAATGACTTTCAAATTTCCAGTGTGTTTGTTTCAGTTGCTCCAAAATAATTAAGAATATTGAATAAGGCCAGTAGCCTTTATATTCATTAAATAAATTATATAACCTCTATTTCATGTAATTCTGAGTTGCATCTAGGCTAGACTTATGGAATGTTGATATCTCCTAGGATTTGAGGCAAAGCATTTGCACACTGAATATTTTTGCATCCCTTTCCTAACTCTCAGGCTGAATTTTGGTGTTGCACTCTAAGAAAAGTCTTAACTTTTGCTGATGTACCAAGTTCACAGCTATGTTATCTCTCAATTTTCCACTGTAAAGTAAGATGAACAATCAAATGATACAAACAAAGCTGTATCTTGTAGCAAGCATCCTCCAAGTACAGGCTCCTTGAATTTCCATTTCTTTATCGAGTAGTTGGTAGCACCAGCAGTGCTTTTCCATTCTGCATTACAATGTCCTACAACTAAAAACTTCCTGAACATCACATTAATGGATTGAGAAAGACTATTATAGCTGATGAATTTTTTTCAACTTAAATTAAGTATTAGCAATTTGGCATGACTTTAATTCTTTTTCTACTTTATGATGCTCTTTCCATTGTGTTTGTGGTATGATGATGTCATATTTTTGTACAACTTAAGGTAAATTGTGGGACTAACTGTATTTCCACTGGGAATTTCATGGCAAAATTCCTCTTTTTATTTTAACAATTTACTGAAGAGTTGCCTCACACTGATACTCAGACACAGCACCTCTCTCTCATGTCAATATTTAGGTTTAAGAATAAATTGCAATATAGAAATTAATCCTGTATTAGAAAATAATGGCTCTGCAGTACCATTTTCCTGTGCTTGCCTTAATAAAACAATTCAACAAAACTCCAAAGAAATCATGGAATTTGATAGATACTCTTTAGTTTCACTTGACATAGAGAGATAAATTTACTCTGGAGAAAAAAATACTTGTGACTTCTTGGGATTCTAGATTTTTGGCACTACCAGTCATGTAAAGATGTTAAAATACCATCAACTGCTTTGTTGCTGCCAGACTGAAGATACAGAACAGTGCTAGGCTGTGCTTTTCTCTGTAAGCCTGTGGGTCAGTCACATTAATGGATACACAGGTAAAGTCGTCCAGGAACATACACAGAACAATGTACATATGCATACTATACCTAAGGTTCCTTACAATTCTAATTTATTTTTTAAGGTGTAAAGCAAACTCAAGTTTTATAATCCCAAGTTTCCAATTACAAAAATAATATGTAATTTTAGTATACAGACGTCTGTGGTAATAACGTCTTCAGTTTCAAACAGCCTTTCCTCATTTTTCTTCCATGTTTATTTGAGTGTAGTTTTGTGTTTCCCTATACAGTTCTTTTTCTGCATTGTAATGGTGATGGAATATTTATATGCGTTATTTTTAAACCATTTGGGGCTGGATATTGTTACACATGACAGAAAAATTTGACAGATAAGCAAGCAAGTTACTACTACTACACCAATAATAACTTTTATATCTAATGTGAAACACTGCTACACAGGTTAAGCTGTAGATAGATAGATGGGAAAGAAAAAAACCACAAAAATGTCCATAATCCAAATTCAAATTAATTTTCTCAAATGAAGCCATTGGCATTTCTAACACAGCCTAGAAATAAAATGCTATCTTTATGTCTATATATCTATAATTGAAAAATTATATATTCAACATATTGATGATACCTCCTTTTTAGAAAGCTCGCAAAATGTGTCAGTTGAAAAATATATTGCTTTAAGCTTTATATTTTTAGAGGTGCTTGAGAGGTTTCTTTTTGTTATGAGGTTTTTTTTTTTTCCCATGCCCCTGCTCTCAAATGCCAATACCCACACTGTGAGCAGTCACGGCTACTTTTGTATGAAAGTGAGTTTTGGCATATAGCCTCATGAAGCTTCTTTAGAAGGTCAAAGTGAATGGAAAACTTTTTGCTCAGACTTAAATGCATCCTCGAGTAGCTTCTTATAGTCAAAGCAAGACAGATGTTGGTCAATACATATTTTAGATGTTCTTTTTTTGGATATTCTGCTGCAAGAGCACCTGTCCAGCCAAATGAAAACATCACATAGGGATGAAGTGGCACTTGTGCTGGTTCAAGCATTTTAAAGCAGACATACTCAACTGTCCCTTAACAAAGCAACATCGGTGGCACAGGGGAAGTTTGAAATTATGCTGCTAATTTGGTTTGCTTTAAACATGTTTGTGTCTGCTCTTCCAGTTTGTCTGCCTGGTGCCACAAAACGATGTTTCAGTGACTTTGGGAAATGAGGTATAAATAAGTTTTGCTTCTTGAGCTGACACACCTAACAGAGCACACAGCTCTTTCTTAGGACAAAGAGTATAGGGATCACGGTGGCAAAGTCTTTTCTGTGTGTTTTATCTACAGAGGTGAGGGTGTGTTCGCATTCCTATCTCTGTATGCTTGACTTGGAATTCGTAGGAAGTACTTCAGTAGCTCCGTCATGTTGCATTTGCTGATCTGTAGGATTGGAAGATGAGCGTTTCCAGGTTAAGGAATTATATTTTATTAATAAGAAGATTCACTTATCAAAGGCACAGGATTCTTCCAGTTGTTGGGCAAGGTAAAAGTTTTTTATCAACAGTCAGAGGTGCAAGTAGTACTTGTGACGTTCTGTGAATATCTTTGATTGTAGGTAAAAGAACTATGCTCCTAGATTCTTAAATGCCAGTCTCTTCTTCTTTTACCTGCAGAGCATAAGCAAAAGCATGTCCCATAACATTGTTTACCTTTCATCTAACAGATGTGTTTTCATATGTGACATATTTCTATAGAGGATATCAACTTCTCTGAAATCAGCCTTTGTAATTTAGCTGCATACTGTGTAATTCACGTCTTTATTTTAAAATCAATTCATAGTTGTACTTCGGTGAGCTGTAGGTTATTTTTTTCTTCTCGATGAAATTACATTATACATACCTCGTATAAATTATCTTAACTGTAGGTGATGAGTGCAATTGATTTGGATTTGTTTAATTATGGTTGTTTCCAAAATGATTGTGGCATGCTTATGTTTATCAGAGGAATAGTTATCCAGCTGATCTCTGGATTATCTAGGCTCTTTAGTTATTTATTGCCAGGAAACAGCTAAAGGTGTAAATGGTATCTTCAAATGTGGAAGCTCATAGCTCTGAAGTGGCAGTCAGGACCATAAGTGTTTTGAGATGTACTTTACTGTCAACTTAGGAGAAATCAAAAGTTAATTTCTCCACTAGAAGCATAAGATGGGATTTTCTTCATATCAGAGTCATAAAACATGAATGAGTCTTAAAAGTATCCCTAATAACCCAAGGTTTGCAGTATACAAATACCAGTAGGTTTGTTGGTAGTGCACTGCTAAGGTGCCAGTCTTCTAATTATGTTATGCCCTGAGAGTGAGCAGCCTTGACTTGTGTGAAGTTAGAAATATCCAGCATGTAAAGGGATGTCAAAATCCTCATTTTGCCCGACCCTTTGAGTTGAGCAGCTGATCAGCAGAAACAGCCATGTGCAAATGTGTGTCCAAAAGAAATAGCCAAAAATCTAATCTGTGATCCTTGGTAGAAGCGAGTATTTGAGTGAGAGAAGGGACCTGATCTCGTCTTGCTATTTGAGATACTCAAGTATTAGAAATGGAGCAAAACCTGACCTATTCTTGGTTACCTCTGTGATGACATGGAGCATCTTGGTAGTCAGGGTGCCATAGTGATATTTAGTGCTCTAGAGGCTATTTTTTTCTTGTTTTCTGTAAAAAGTGTAGTTAAAAAAGATTTTTTTAAAAACATGGTCCTTTAAATCCTGGAAGACATTATTAAAATCAACAGGGCAAACACAAATGTTCCCCATTGTCATTTTATGTTTTACTTCAGACTCTTTTTAACTACATACTTAACTTTTACAATTGATAAGCTGAACACTGCGGTATTGAGAACCTGAATATAAACAGTGGAATTAACGTTATTAATTTTAATTTTCTATCTTAAGAAGCAGGCAGAAATGGAAGATCATAAACAGAAGGAAGATGCTTGTTTTCTTTCACTTTGATTTATTGGAAGAAAACTTAGACCAACTAATATGTTACAAAAGGAGTTTGGTATAATAAATAATAAGGCTACAATTCTGGAACAGCAATTTCCTTATTTAATGCTGTTAATGGGAAAAGTTGGATATATTAATTTGTCAATTACATTTGAAATGCATTATCTAGGCACAAATAGCTCAGTCAGAATAGGCACTGAATAGCTCATTACCCTTTCATATACTGCACTACAGCCCTAACTAGTAAGTACGTGTTAGTAAAAAGTAACAAGCAGTTTAAAATTTGTGCACAGAAATCTAAAAGCTCTCGAGCCTTTTTAAGTTAGTTACAGACACATTCCTTTATTTTGCTGGTTTTTTTCCCCTCATGAAGCAGGTGAAATGAATGAATGCATCTGAAACTGGATGAAGTGTATCTAGCTGTACTACATATATCTATATATTTAGCTGTAATTGGTTTTTAGAAATACTGCTATCAAGACAAAAATTCTGAAATCTCAAATAATAATTTCAGGAAAATAAGATATTAAAAGTTATAGTTTTCAGTGTAGGTGTTTCCCTTACATACTATGATTTGCAGTTCTTATTGAACCAGAAGTCTTTTAGAAGGGAATCCACATTTCCCACCTTTTTTTCCCTCATATAATATAAATTATATTCTAAAACCTTCAGTACTAAATATTACTACTTCATTATTAATTATATGTACCAAGTAATTTATTATTTTGGGATGGTTGGTTTTTGGTTTTTTTTTTTTTTTTTTTTGGTTG